>JARFYF010000055.1:8626410-8637711 GCA_030265395.1 Rhina ancylostomus
AGAACAGATGGTCATGTGGTACAATTTTTAAATAAGACACCCTGATATTAGATAAGACATCTGTGTTACAAAAATAAACTTGTATGGATACAGGATGGCAAAGGAGTTGGGAGAAAACTTTCAGAATCTTAGTCTGCAAGACTACTTTGTGACAATGGACAAAGAAAATTTCACACAATGTTTACACAGCAATTTGTAGTGGTAAATGTTCACTTTAAAGTATGTCCAAAAACTATGTCAAAAAGTGATTAGAGATAGTAAGTCTACATTCAATGATATCATAATGCAACAGACAACTACCCAAGACTGCGTATTCATTCTAAGGCTATGTAAACATGAACAATTCATATGTTATAGTGTAGACTCCAATTATTTTTGTGGTGGTTGTTTATGGTGAATATATGGTAAGAAATAACTTAACTGTGAAATACATGGATGAACTCATTACTGGCTATGGTCATGATGCCATTAAGAATAACTATCCGAGAATTAGTTAGCAATGTGCAAAATATATCCAAGCAGGCCAATGAGTTTGTAAGTTATTTCACAAGAATCTCCTGCAAACTGGCAAATGACCTCTGAGTGATTAATTTCAGTTTTCAATCCCTATGATAGAAAACTTCATTTAGTTGTGATCCTGAACCAACTGCAGACATTAACTACAGTTTGCTTAAAAAACGGTAAAAACAAAAAAAATCCAAGTATCCAAGTCAAATCATATAAAATGCATCATTCTCTTTGCTTTCCAATTTTGTGTATCACATTGCTATTGTCTTCTTCATCTAATCTTAAAAGGTTATTTTTCTTTCACAAAGACAGTGTTTTCTTCAGCATATTATGTTCAAGAAATGCACAGTTTGTACTAGAGGAAATTTTAAAAAACATTATGGTGAGGTCAAGTGAGCTAAGTACATTGGACAATGAAAATGCCAATTGTTCTGTTTGGTGGTCCCATTCGTTTCAAGCTGGCTATGTGCAGACACCACCGCAGTTCAGACAGTTACACTTATTGTTATTTTAATTGTTTATGGTTGACACATACCTGGAAACACCTCTTGTATCAGGTGGGTTAACTTGCCGATTATTTCCAGCACGGCATCCTCACCAAGGTTCTCGTCAGCAACATGTGGAGTGTCATCACTGAATGTTCCATGAAGAACAACATAATAAATTACTCAAAACAACAGACCCACCTTCCTTTACTTGTACACCCTAGAAACTTAAGATTATAACTATATTAGCTTAATTTCCTATAAGGCAGTGTTCCAGGAACAAATTTTGGCCATGTTAATGATTATAACTAAGCTTGAAAAAAGAAATAGCAGAAATTTATTGCAAATAGCAGACACACTGTATCAAACTCCAATAAAATTTATTTGGAATGATTCTATGTAATGGATAGAACTAAAAAGCAGAAAGGTCAAGTTAAACATATATCAACCCTAATCAAAACAAATCTGAAGTACTGTGCATTATTCAAGTCTCTATATTGAGAAAGGGAAATTAAGGCACTGGGAAGAGTGTAATAAAGGTTCATAAAGCTAATAACAGAAGTGAGCAAAAATTGGAAAGGATTAAGGAGGTGCCCTGATGGATGTATTTAAAATTATTAAGGAATTAATAAGATAGGGAAAATGTTTTCACTTGTATGGAAGCTTATACTAGAGGCCATAAACAGTCACTGATAAATCTAAAAGAGAATTCAAGAGAAATATATTTCCCACAGGGTGCTAAAAATGCAGGGCTATAACAAGAAATAGTAGAGGCAACAGGCAGAGATACATTTAAGGTGAGGTTAGACAAACACACGTGGGAGGGAGAACAAGGATATACTATTGAGGAAGTGCTTCAGTGCCTGTTTAATTGTTGAGATGGAATGTGATGATTAAAAGTGATTTCCGTCCAAAAAAATGAGCAAATGGGCTGATGGGGTATATAAGCTAAAACCAAGTGGCTGCAATTGAAGAGGTCCAACTTGTAACCAGATTTCATGGATCTGTATTCAAAATCCAAGAATTAGCCCTGAAAGTACCAGACAATTTATACACAATGATTCCTCACAACAGCCCTTGGTCTGCCTACGTACCTGGTCCCATTCTCAGCCACGGTCTAGTCCATGACTCCTATGGGAGCTACACTTACAGTCCATAGGAGCCACCATTATCTCAAATGGGCCTCATAGTGAAGACTTTTAAACTTGGGGATTATTAAAGGTTTTTCAGTGATAGTGGATCTTGTCGCAAGATATTCTGCAACCGGTTTACTGATCTTCTCAGTTAGATAGTAGCTTGGGCTGCGGTATTAGTCCAAGGTACTGACTTACCACCTCGCATACATGGCCATTAATCATGGATGTTGATACTAAATGGTTTTTAAAGCTGTTAGCCATCACCTGCCACCAAAACCTTGAGATGAGCATTTTCAGTCAGGCAGGGTTGGCTCATAATTAATTCATGCAGACCCTGTAGTTACACTTTGAAGCAACTGATAGTCTTCATGTTACAGACACTTTTATCAACAGCTTTAATGTGTTAGCTTTGACAATGAAGGTTTATAATCCAGCAATAAAAATCTTGTTAAAATCTCTTCCTTCATCAGAAATCGTTTAAAAAAATATTGTCCGCAAACAAATGAGGTGAAATTGAAACCATATTGTGTGATACTACAGCAGTACCCACATGTCTGTCTAATTTCCCAGGCCAACATCCCCAGTACTGAAGGGTTAGTCATGCTTAGTTGGCTTCATTGGTAGGCCACATCAATTGTGTGCCCAACACCAGACTCCCAAAACTAATACTAAATTCCAAACACTGTTATGAGAATAGTCTATTTGGCAGACAGAGAAAAAAATTCAAGGACATGCTCAAAGCTTCCTTGGGAAAATGCAACATCACCACTGACTTTTGGAAATCCCTAGTCTATGACTGCTCAAACTGGAGATGAAGCATTCAGGATGACATTGAGAACCTTAAGTTCATGCTTTGGGAGCATACAGAAACGAAATGCAGCCCTGCATAAATGAAAGAAGGATCATGCTATTTCATAAACTACACACCTGCCTGTCCAATCAGGCACCTTCTGGCCCAACTGTGGAAGAATCTGCAGTTCCCACATTAGCCTCATTGGTCATCTCACAACCCACAGAATTCTAGTGGAAGCAAGTCATCCTTGATATCAAGGGACTGCCCAGGAAGAATAACATACAAATGACATTTTAATGATATCAGACTCCTGATATATAAATATAAAATCCAGCAGATGTTGGAAATCTGTAATTAGATGTTGACTAAACTGAGCAACATGAACTTTCTTTCTCTCGCCACAGGTGCTGCCTGACCTGCTGGGTATTTCCAGCATTTTTAGTTCTTATTTCCTTTTCCATATGCAAACTAATGTTTGCTGCCCCCTACTTCATGTTAACACCATCCCTTTAATTATAGTAACCTTTGGTAATCATTAGGCAATCACAGTTGTATTGATTTTGTGAGCCAGCTGTTAGATTCTGATTTCTGCAGATAGTTAAATACTTACCCTGTCCAAAGAATGAAGTCTGGCTGAGGGTGAAGGTCTTTCATGGTGTAAATGGATAAGTTGATAAGGTCCCAGTTAGAATCACAGAGGTAGCTGCCCCACACCCCTGGGTTTGGTACAGGTTCAGAGGATGAAGGACAAACAGCATTTGGGTTATCTGTCAGTTTATAATTGGGATCCCAGTGTAGATCTGTGATATGCCAAAAGTAACCTGAAATAAATATGTAGACTGGGTGAATATATGCATCTCACTTTCTCAGACCATAATAACTATTTTCAATGCAATAATTGGGTTTTATTTAAGATTAAGATCTTTATTAGTCACATGTACATTGAAACACACAGTGAAATGCATCTTTGCGTAGAGTGTTCTGGGGGCAGCCTGCAAGTGTTACCATGTTTCCGGCACCAACATAGCATGCCCACAACTTCCTAACCGGTACGTCTTTGGAACGTGGGAGGAAACCAGAGCACCCGGAGGAAACCCATGCAGTCACGAGGAGAATGTACAAACTTCTTACAGACAGTGGCCAGAATTGAACCCAGATCATTGGCACTGTAATAGTACTACGCTAACTGCTGTTTCAGTCTTTTGCTATCTATTGATATACCTTAGGTCTGATAAACTAAACTGCATTTACTTTAATGCAAGAAGCCTGACAAACAAGGCAGATGAACTCAGGACATGGATTTGTACATGGGACTGGGATACCATAGCTTTAACAGACACATAATTGAGGGAGGGACAGGACTGATAGCTCAGTGTTCCAGAGCATGGATGCTACAGGAATGATACATAAGTGAGGAGGGTGAATTTCATTTTTGATTAGGGAGAACATCACAGCGGTACTTAGAGAGGATATTATTGGGGAATTGTCCAGTGAGGCTATATGGGAGGAACTTAGAAATAAGAAGGGGATGATCACTTTGATAGGATTGTACTTTAGGCCTCCCAACAGTCAGCAGGAATTAAAGGAACAAATATATTGGGAGATCGCAGATAGCTGTAAGAATAATAAGGTTGTACTTGTAGGTGATTTCAAATTCCCTCTTATTGACTGGGACTGTGCAGAGGGCCTAGATGGAATGGAATCTGTTGAATCTCTTATACTCCTCAAGCATATCCCTTGAGGATTATTAGGAATGTAAGAGTACACATAAAAGGGAAATCAGGTGGGCAAAATGAGGACATGATAGCTTTGGTAGATAGGGTTAAGAATCCTAAGAGATTCTATAGGTATATTAAGAGCAAAGGGGCAATTAGGGAGAGAATAGGTCTCTTTAATGGTCAATGTAGTCATCTATATGTGGAGCCACAGGAGATGTCGAAGTCCTAAATTAATGTTTTTCATCTGTATTTACCATGGAGAAGGTCATGGACACCAAGAAATTAAGGGAAATAAATAGTGATGTGTTAGAAGATATCCACATTACAAAAGAGCAGGTGCTGGAGGTCTTAAAGCACATAAAGGTAGATAATCCCTGGGGCCAGATCAAGTGTATTCTAGTACACTGTGGGAAGTTATGGAAGAAATTACAGGGGCCCCTGCAGAGATATTTGCATCATACTTAGCCACTGGTGAAGTACAGGAAGACAGGTGTATGACTAATGTTGTGCCTTTACTTAAGAAGGGTTGCAAGGACAAGTCGGGGACTATAGGCTGGTGGGCCTAATGTAAGTGGTGGGAAAGTTACTTGAAAGGATTTGAGGGACAGGATCTACTAACATTTGGAAAGGCAAGGACTGATAGTGGATAGTCATCTTGGTTTAGTATGTGGGAAATCATATCTCACAAATTTGATTTGAGTTTTTTGAGGAGGTAACAAAGGAGATTGATGAGGGCAAGGTGGTAGATGTCATTTACATGGACTTTAACGAGGACTTTGACAAGGTCCCATCTGGTAGGCTGGTCTGGAAGGATAGATCACAAGGGATCCAGGCTAAGCTAGCCAATTGGATACAAAATTGGCTTGGTGGAAGGAGACAGAGGATGGTAGTGGAGGGTTCTTATTCAGATTGGAGGCTTGTTACCTGTGGTGTGCTACAGGGATCAGCGCTAGGTCCACTGTTGTTTGTCATCTATATTAACAATGTGGATGACATGTTGTAAGTTCATGAATGACACCAAAATTAGCTATGTTATGGACAGTGAAGGTTATCAAAGATTACAGCAGGATCTAGATGAATGGAAAAGTGTGCCAAGGAATGGCAGATGGAATTTAATTCACACAGTTGTGAGATGTTGCATTTTGATAAGTTAGGACAAGACTTACACAATAAATGGTAGGGCCCTGGAGAGTGTTGCAGAACAGAGAGACCCAGGGATATAGGAGTATAGTTCCTTGAAAGTGGTGATACAGGTCAACAGGGCGGTGAGGAAGGTGTTTGGCATGCTTGTCTTCATCTGTTCTTTTCACCCAGCTATAGGAAGGACGTCATTAAGCTGGAAAGGGTGCAGAATTCCTAGCTTGAAAGAGTTCCTCGGAGGATGGCAAACGTAACTGCAATATTTTTAAAAAGATGGAGAGAATAAACAGGGAGTTACATACTGATTAGCCTAACATCAGCAGTAGGGAATATTCTAGATCTATTATAAAGGATGTGATAACAGGACACTAGAAGAATATCAAGGGATTACACGAAACCAAATTGGATTTACACAAGGAAAATTGTATTTCATTAACCTACAGAAGTTTTTTCTGAGTATGTCACTGATAAAATAAATAAGGGAGAACCAATGGATGTGACGTATTTGGATTTTCAGAACGCCTTTGATAAAGTCTCACAAGAGATTAGAGTGCAAAATTAAAGCACATGGGGTTCAGGCCAATACACTGGCATAGATTAAAAATTGGTTGACAGGAAAAGGAAGGAATAAATGGGGTGGCAAATGTAACTACCAGGCTACCACAGGTATCAGTGCTATTCAAAATTTATATCAATAACTTGGATGAGGGAACAGAATGTAATATTTGTAAGTTTGCTGACAATATATAATTGAATGGGATTTAAAGTTATGATGAGGATGCAAAGAGGCTTCAAGGCAACTTAGACAAGTTGAGCAAGTAGGCAAATACATGGCATGTGCAATATGAGGTAGATAAATGTGGTTATACATTTTAGTAGGAAAACAAGAAAGTCAGAGTATCTACTGCTTTCCATAATGACAGACGGGGAAATATTGATATACAAAGGGATCTGGGGATTCTTGTACAGTATTTACTGAAAGCAAACATGGAAGCAGTTATGAAGGCAAATAGTATATTGGCCTTCATTGCAAGAGGATTTGAGCAGCAAGGATTTCTTACTTTAATGATACAGGGCTTGGTGAGACTATACCCTGGTATATTATGTGCAATGACACAACAGGAGGTCATTGAGCTCATCGTAAGCATACCGGTTTCCAAGGAGGCAATCTCATTAGTCCCATTCCCTTTCTCTTTATACTTATTTTCTTTCTCACATGCTCTTCAATTTCCCTTTGACTGTCTTTGCCATTAACCTTAACTATGCGGTAATTTATGGTAGTGAATTAACATACCAACATATTTTTGAGATATAAGAGGAACCAGGAACACCTGGAGGAAACTTGCATCATCATAGAGAAACTCCAAAAAGAGAGGTCAGGATCAAACCAGAGCTCTGGAGCTGTTAGGCAGCAGTGCTAACCAACACACCAATGTGCCACCTCATTAATGGGATGAGGGATAATGCAATAGGAGAAAAAGGAAAAGAGAGAAAAAATTGCAAATGTGATGCCTTCACAACTTAGGAAGAGAAGGAGCACACTCTGCTCAAGGAAGGCTGACCATTGTGGCAAAGATAAACCAGATGATTTAACAAGTTAACTGGAGCAACAGGAGATTTCAACTATAATTTAATCAAATATCAGAGGTAGCCTTACCTTGGTGACTAGAAATGATCCCACAGTTCGTAATGAAAAGAATGTTCGTCAAAAATCCCATTGTTTTGTGGCAGCTTTCTCACTAGTACTGATTGATAGCATTAATGTACAAAGTTCTAGAGTTTTAACTTTTATTGTGACTCCAAGCAATAAAACTTAATACCCAGGCAATATCCTGCCTGAAAGGACATAAAAGTCTTATTGCACTTCAAGATAAAGCTCATTTTTTTTCTGGGCAGGTCCTTACCCTCAGCAGAAATTAATCTAGTTTTCCTCCACCCTGATTATTTTCTATTGATGAATATTGTACTGGCATTTAGACATTTAATTAGTGTGCAGCTGGGGGTCAGTGGATCCACTCTGGGTTCTGTGTCCAAAGGTTGTATGTCAAAGTCCAGAGATTTCAACACAAATTATACACTGGAATCCAAAGCAGTAATGAGGGTGTGCCACTATTGGAGATGTCGTATTTTGGATAAGATGGTAAACTGAGGTCCCCTCTGTCCACCATTGAGGCACACAATGGAAGGTGGGCTAGAGCTGCTAGTAACATGGCCCTCTCTCATGATATCATATCAAAGATGAGCAGGATTGTTAACCCAATGTCCTGGCTGATATTTATCCTTTGATAAACATCACTAAGACAGGTTAATTGGCTCAATACACACAAAATGCTGGAGGAACTCAGCAGGTCAGGCAGCATCTATGGAGGGAAATAAACAGACAATGTTTCTGATTGAGACACTTCAGCGGGACTGGAAAGGGCGAAACCAGAATGAGGTCAGGGGAGGTGGAGGATCACAGGCTGCCAGGTGATAGGTGAGTCCAGGTAAGAGGGGGAAAGTAGGTGGGTGGGGGAGGGGGGAATGAAAAGGAGTGATGTAAGAAGCTGATAGGTAGAAGAGGCAAGGAGCTGAAGAAGAAGGCATTGGTAGGGGAGGGCAGTAGACCATGGATAAGAGGGAAAGAGGTGGGGAATAGATGGGCTGGTCATGAGGGCAGGGGAGGGGAAAGCGAAGGAATGATAAGGTCACAGGAATGATGGAAGACAAAGGAGGGGAGAAAATGGGGGGGGGGTTAGGAGGGGAGGGTTACTGAAAATTAGAGAAATCAATGTTGAGGCTGTCAGGTTGGCGACTACCAAGGCGGAATGTGAGGTGTTGTTCCTCCAACTTGTGTCACCTGCGCCTGGCCTTAACATGAGGAGTAGGTAGAGGAGGCAGTAGAGGAGGCTGGATAAATTGGCTGCCATGTTTCCTACATTATGACTGTGGCTGCACTTGAGAAATACAGTAACACAGTAACACACTCAGGGATGCCTTCTGGGTGAAGTTAATGAGAATGTGGGGAGAATAAAAGATTGGGATTAATGTAGAATTAGTGTAAATGGGTGGTTAATGGTTGGGATAGACTCGGTGGGTTGGAGAATCCGTTTCAGTTCTGTATGTGCTATGACTCTATAAGAATATTAGTAATGCCACAATAAGTCTATACAAAATTTGTATTCACTATCATTTATGACAGTGAAATATGCACTCGTGAGGATTTTGTATTCAGAACAAAAATGAGTGAATAAACCCATAAACCATAGAAATTTATAGTGCAGGAGGTCTATGCCAGCTAAAAGTGAACACTGTATACTTATCCCAATTTCTGCAGGTCATGGCTTTTCAAGTTCTTTATAAATGCAACGAGGATTTCTGCCTTTTCTATCCCTTGAGACAGGGAACACCACAATTTGGGTGAGTTATTTTCTTCAACTCCTTTCTAACTTTCTGTCAATTAACTTAAGTATACGTCTCCTTGTTAAAAACATAAGAACGTTAAAAGCAAAAGCAGGACTAGGTCATTTGACATCTCATGTTTGGTTTTCCATTCAATAGAATGGAATCTTTTACTGATCTTTTCCTTCTGGAAGAGGGGAGGCCAGAATTGTGCACAATATTCTGGAAGTTGTGCACAATTCTGGTCTCCCCACATAAGGAAGGATATACTTGCAATAGAAGGGAATCTACAAAGGTTCACAGATTGATTCCTGGGATGAAGATTCATCCTGCAGGGGCAAAGAAGCAGATTCATTGATCATGTACAAGGAAACCCAGGTCCCTCTGAACACTAACCAGGATCCCCAGGATTTTAAAAAATATCTTGCTTTACTATTTTTTTCCATTGAACTAGATGACTTCTCATTTTTCTATATTATATTCTGTATGCCATACCCTTTTTTATTCACTGAGCCCCTGAAGCTTCTCTGCATTCTCCTTGTAAAGCATCATGCGAGTTGATTACCCCCAAAACAGTGTGCTCCAATTTTGTTTAATAACCTCTTGTGTGGTATCATCAGCAAACCTGGATATATAACCCATCCCCATCCAAGTCATTAATATAGATTGGGAACAGCTGGGGAACAAATGTTCACTGTGGCATCTAGCTGTCCACAGCCTCCCAATCCAGAAATAATCTGTTTTCTGTTTATTAACCAATCCTCAGTCTATGCCAGTATATTATTATCATCAAAACAGTGGGCTGTATTTTGTTTTAATAATCCCTTGCATGGTATCTCATTGCAAGTCTTCTAAAAGTCCGAAGTACATCAGATCCAATGATCCAATGATTTATCTAACCTGCTAGTTACACCCCCAAAAGAACTCTATAGATTGTCAAGCATGACTTCCCTTTCACAAATCCAAGTTGATTCAGCCCAATCCTCTTTTTTTACTGCCCAGCAACCATTTGCTTAAAAATAGATTCTTGCAATTTCTCTGCTAGTGATATTAGGCTGTTTTCCACCTCTCCCTCCACTCTTAATTTCTGGGATTATATTTCCTACCTTCCAGCTTTGGGAACCTTTCTCAAACCAATGGAATTTTGGGAGATTGTGAACAGTGTAAATACAACTCTACTTTCAAAACCTTGATATGCAGGTCATCAGTTCCTGGGGATTTATCAGATTTCAGTGTCTGTACTCTTCATATTTTCTTTGTACTAATGATAATTGCCTTCAGCACCTTATCCTCTCAAGAGCTGTTGCTTCCCCTATTTCTGGAAGGTTTTTTGTATCTTCTTCTGTGAATATAATTACAAATATTTGTTTAATTTCTCTGTCAATCCCTTATTCCCAATATAATTTCTTCTGTTTCAATCTATAATGAAACAACATTAACTTTTTCTAATCATTACCTACTTACACAACTATGTAAGCGTTAACAGTCTGTTTTATGTTTCTTGCTAGATTATGTTTGTATTCTATTTTCCCTTTCCTTATCAATGTTTTCATTGTCATTTGCTGAATACCCCAATATACAATATTAAATACACATGCATACATCAATTGTGTGTACAGAAGGTAAAATATTACAGAATATGAGAATCTGAAGCACTGAGAGAAAAACACTGGAGGTGCTCAGCAGATCTCAGATACTGTCTGACCTGGTTCACAGGAGCCAAGGGATGAAACAAAAATTGGCTGGAGCGGTATTGGGACTGTGGGAGCAGTGCTCCCTCTCAATGACTGGCAAAAACCTGGTCATCAGGTGTGAGGTGAACTTGCTGCAGGTGTGGCTCATACCATGCTCATCCACTGTTGCAGTCAATTGAGTTGTTTTCCGTTTCATCTTTGTATCCAAGGAATGTTCCCATGGGTCGCAATGCACAAGTCCCTGGACAATGGAGTGGGGGGAAAAGTGTACCCACCAATGTCCTCATCCTGATGGCCATCTTTGTGTGTGGCTGCACCAAGCTGTGTGTAGAACCTATGTACATACACACACACCGGACCCCAGTTTTGCGAAGGATAGCCTGGCCCCATTGCCATGCCATGTCCCCTTCAGTAGTACATTGCTGCATTACTTGTCCTTCATGGAAA
>JARFYF010000055.1:8701156-8711431 GCA_030265395.1 Rhina ancylostomus
TTTTTACCTGTACTACATCAATGCACTTTGTACTAACTCAATGTAACTACACTGTGTAATGAATTGACCTGTATGATCGCTTTGTAAGACAAGCTTTTCACTGTACCTCAATACAAGTGACAATAATAAACCAATATCCTCCATGTTCTTCTCCTTAGTGAATACTGATGCAAAGTACTCATTTAGTACTTTGCCAACACCCTCCAACTCCAAACATAAATTCCCTCCTTTATCCATGAGTGGTCCTACCCTTTCCCTTAACACCCTCTTTGTCACAATGCCAAGCAAAGAGCGAGCTCACAGAGAACCTAAATGCGGCACACTAGTACAAGACTGGAGTTGGGATGCTTCCTCAGAACCAAACACAGGCAGCAACTGGATGGAAATCTTGCCTCAGGGCTCTGAGGTGGAGTTCTAACACGAAAACTGGATATCCTAAGAGGAACAGTGGAACCAGGACTGCTCTAGAGTGGACAACTCTAATGAAAGCCAGGGTTGATGAAAGCAGGGTTCTTATGCTAGTCCTCTGATGGGGCTCAGTTGTGTGTCATTATGCGATTAGTCTTGTCCAATGTGCTGCACAAGAAGGCACCATCAATGGAGTCGAATTGAGGGCCAGCACTTGGAACCATGACACTCTTATTTTTAATGTACCTAAAAAATACCTTGGGATTCACTTTAATCTTGCTTGCCAAGGACATTTTATGGCCCTACTTGTAGAATCTGTTTTTTATGTGTGTGCACCATTCCCCCTCCACACCCCACATAATGATATGAGTCGAGCAGCATCTGTGGGGCGAAAGGAATTGTTGACATTTCTTTTTGAAACCTTGCATCAGGACTGAGTGGAGAGGGGAGATGGCCAGTATAGAGGGGAGAGGCGGAGTGATGAGACAGGAGCCCAAGGTGATTAACGGACTGAGGAGAAATGAAAGGTAATGGGCAGGTTGCACCAGGTAGGGGACGAGAGGGGGTTGGAGTTATGATTGAATAGCCTGGTAATACTTCAGTAGTATTTGGTTGAGCTATTTGGTGGAAAGGTCCTATAAAACTTGGCATAAGTTCAAAAGGCAAGAGGGGAGCAAATTGTTCATTTTCAAAAAAAATTTGCTAATGGGTGGAAAGACACTCATAGAATAATAGCACACGAGACAAATCAATCTACCTAGTCTGAGCTTCAATCAACTCTCATATTAAAGAGTTACAACATTTCAATTCTGAATAAACCTTTGTCTTATGCTGATAACAAAAGAGCAGGTGTATATTTTTATAAGAAGGGTAAAAAGGAAGGTCTATTGGGGATGGAAAGCCACAGGGTGGTATTGTGGGGCAGCAAGTAGTGTTGCTACCTCACAGCTCCAGTGATCCAGGTTTGATCCTGAAGTCTAATATAGTCTATGTGGTGTTTTTACATTCTCCCTGTGACCACATGGATTTCTCCCAGATGTTCTGACTGCAATGGTTCATTCCAAAGAATAGGTTAGTTGGCTGCTGTAAATTGTCTCCGGACAGTTCAGAGTCAAGGTAAAGTTAAAGGGCATATGAGAGAGAATAGGTTACATCAAAATAAGTAGCGTAATGGGATTGATGGAAATGCTCTGGGAGCCAGCATAGACTTGATAGGCCAAGTGATTTCCATCTATGTCATATGAAAGATATGGGATAATGGAATCAGGTCCTTTGGTACTTAAGGGATGTTCTCTTGTTGTATCCCATGATGAAAGAAGCCTTGAAATCCATCTGTTAATAATTTGTCAGTGACACAGGAGAACTCAAGAATGACCATCAATATGTTACCATAGAAATAACCATCTAGTACCCAGATGTTTTCTGAAATGAGGAACATTTTAATCAATTGAGAACAAAAGCATATTCTTAAATAAAAGCTGCTGTAGATTAATCATGAGAGACCATTCACATTTCTACAAATCCTGATTTGATTAAAACTCAGTGTCAAGCTGGTCAATTTAGAAGGCTAATCTTTAACAAGATGCAAGTACCTTAAAATGTGACTGAACTAATAATGTCCTCGTTAAATCCTCTCCAATGCATTAAACATCTGTCTCATCTTAGCTAGTTGCAGTATGTGGTTAATGACAATGACTATTATTCCACCCATATTATTATCCACAAGTACTACTCTAAGAATAATATTCAATGGTAATGAGGCATATGCTAAATAGCCAATTTTTTTTAACCTGACAAAGGTTCATGAGATCCAGGTGAAGCAACGATTCACTTGCACTTCTTCCAATCTAGTGTACTACATTCCATGTTCACAATGTGGCTACCTCTGCAGTGGAGAAACTAAACACGGATTGGTGATTCAGAGGTACAAGAGAAAGCAGATGCTGGAACACGGAGCAACAAATGATCTGTTGGAGAAATTCAGCAGCTGGAGCAACATCTGTCAGGGGAAAGGAATTGCCTGATGCAGGGTTTCAATCCAAAATGTTGGTGATTCCTTTCCTTGCACAGATGCTACTTGAATTGCTGAGTTTCTCTAGCAGATTGTTTGTTGCTGCAGATTGATGATAACATCGTGAAAAACCTATGCTCAGTCCACAGGAGTGACCCAGAGCTTAGTTGCCTGCCACTTTAATTCTCCATTCCACTCCTGTTATGATCTCTCTGTCTGTGGCTGCCTGAACTGTTACAATGACACCCAATGCAAGCTCAAGGAACAACACCTCATCTTCTGTTGGGGCATGATGCAACCTTCAATATTGAATTCTCTAATTTTAGATAAGATGTCTACATAAGATCTATTTCTGTTAGCCATCCTTATTTCTTTTCCTGGCTTTCTGGGCATGTCTCAGCAACTCACTACACAGTCATAGTGGCTTCATCTGATCCCATCTGCCTTATGACTGCACTTTATCGGACAAATTCCCCTTGTTCCACTCACACTTTGCTGCTACTTAGACTAAATTACTTCTCGCTTTCTCAGTTCTGATGAAGGTCCCTCATCTGAAACATGGACTATTTCTCTTTCCACAAAAGCTGCCTGACCTGCTTAGTTTTTCCAGTGATTTACATTTTCTGTTTTTTATATGATGTTGGCTCAGTTTTTTTGTATCCTACCCATATAAGCCTAGCCTGCCAGGCAGGCCCCACCACTTTACCAGTGACAACACATTACACTGATTAAGAAGCTTAATGTGCTGGTAACTGCCACTATTAAGCTATTTTGACATCATTGACCTGAGCCACATTAGGAACACATTACACAGCCATAGTAGCTTCAACTGATCCCATCTGCCTTATGACTGCACTTTATCAGACAAATTCCCTTTGTTCCTTGCACCCTTTCCCCACCTTCTTCCCTACTGAAATCTAACTTCTCTCTCTCTCTCACACACACACACTCTCTCTCACACTCTCTCTGTGTGTTTTAGGTCACAGACTGCTGCTCATTACACAGATGCTACTTGTCCTGCTGAGTTTTTCCAGCATTTTCTGTTTTAATCCCACAGCTTTCTCTCTATTCAGAGTGGTTCTCCACTGGGCTGGAATGAAAGCAGCATATTGTTGATGCAGAGAAAATTATAGTAAAAAGTTCTTGAGACTGCAGATGATCAAAATATAATGCCAGATTAATTTAAAATTTGCCTCAATTACAGAGAGATCTGGTCACTCGATACGTTCCAAAAAAATAGTATTCCATGAACTACCTCACTTTTTGGAATTGGAATTGGTTTATTATTGCCACACATACCAAGGTACAGTGAAAAACTTGCCTTGCATACCATTCATACAGATCAATTCATTACACAGTGAATTGAGGTATTACAAGGTAAAACAAAAAGAGGAAAATTATCACCAGTTTGGCATTGTGATCTAGGAGACCCAATCTTGCATCTGTTATACAATATACCTAATTCTTATTCCATTGTTTTAAATTGCTTGCAAAGTGAATGTATTTGTATATGAAAGTGGAATGTATGCATCAAGCCCATGCATTGTGTAAACTCAGAGTGTGAATTGTGTGCATGAATTAGCTGTGGCAAATGGGCTCATACATCTACTTCAACAGATGTCTACTGAAGCAGCGAGGAAGAAAATTTATCTAAGAGGTTTTAAATCCTTTTCAGATTATTTTCTTGGAGATTCTAAACATTTTAAATAACACCCCAGTTAAAAAAATCAGAGATCTCCCTTAGTCAGTCAGTAATTCACAGGAATCAAAATGACTGGAATTTATAATCATAATTGGATGCATAATTAGCTCCTCCAGATCACAATGCCAGAGTAGCAATAATTTTCCTTGTTAAGTACTGTTTTTTTGGAGCATGTTCAGTGGCCAAATCTTTTTGTTAACAAGGTAAATCATAAATAAATCTGATTCATCTTCAGAATCAGTATTTTATCCTGTTGATTCCGAAATGCTGTAGACACTACTCTTTTTGGAATCAACCTGTACTCCACTGAAGGGCAGTAGTGTGCCTAAGTACTTGCTTGTGTTTTAATAAGTTAGTAATCACATCCAGACTGACATGGGAGGTACAGAGTGCAATGGACTTTCACAACAAAGCAAAGATAAATCTGTGGTAAGGAACACCTTTTGACTTAGAGCAGAGGGAAATTTTCTCTAAACTTTACTGAGATTGAGGATTCAACATATGGATGTCAAGACCTAGCAATATGGCAATATGTTGATATGAAAGGCAGCAGAATCTGGAGGATTCTATTTCATTTAAGCCACTCCTCCACTCAACAGAGTGCAATCAGTACCCAACCCACCACATTTGTTTTCAGTTTTCAGCATTTCCACTACTACAAACATCTGATGGCTCTGTCTCTGTACTATTTGCCCAACTGCCTGTTCACATGCTCCTCAGGAATCCTGGCATAAACAGTAATGAATCTCTGAAATTCTTAATCAAGGAGAGTTGCAGAAGGAATTGAGGGCTATGGGGAATAGACACAGAAAAGGAATTACAGCCTGCAGCAGATCAGCCACAGTTATGATGAATGGTGGGAGAGTATTGAGGGGCTGAGTGGTCTACTCCTGCCTCTATTTTCTTATGTTATGTTTTCTTAATTGTTGCTGTGCATCAAAGTATCCCTGCTTCCATAAAATTTCCTTGTGACAGGCAAGTACAACAAGAACTATGGTAAGAAAAATGGTAAAAAAAATGTTGCAGTGACAAATGAAGCTTAGAAACAAGGTTTCAAAATGAAGGAAGAAAAGGACTGTGTAAAGAAGAAATTGGGAGAGTGAAAGAGGGAGAGCGGGAAGAGAAGTGACAGACAGAGGCATATCTTCAAAGAGAGAAATGGGGATGCAGGAAGAAATTAAGAAAGGTAACACGATAAGCATGACAAACATTATTAGTAATGCATCTCATGAACATAGATGCATGTTGAGGTCTTACCAAATACATTTGTGACAATGAGGCCCATCCAGAAAAGTTGAGAGCCTCTGATTGAATTCATGCTATACTGATGGAGGAGTAATTAATGGTCACTTTGATGTGCACAAACATTCACCAAAATAACCTTGTGCTCAGTCCTTGTACTGTCACTTTAAACCACAAAGTTTCACTGCAAGGCAGCAGCATGTGCACAGATGTAGCTTTTATGCCAAATCAGATAAATGTTTTTTTAGTTCACCCCATTTCTGCAGTTTAAGTAGGATTAACCAACACAATTTGCACCCTTTTAAGAATAATGGAACATGTTTACATAGGAAGAAGCCCATTCAGCCTCATGATCCTGTTCATCCATCCAATTAGACCATCCAGGGTCCACACAATGTTTCTAGATAGCCCCTACCAAATGAAGAAAAAAAATCACTCACAAGCATTACTAAGAATGAATGAAACCTTAGTACAAAAGTGAAATACAAAGGATACTGGAAACTAATTATCATATTATAATAAATTTAATGATGGCTGGACTGACTGGTAGCATCTTGAGATAAACTGAGTCACTTTAAATTAAGAGAAATTGTCAGACTGCTAGTAACCAAGAATAGGAATTGTATTGCTATGGAGTGAACAGCAGTAGCAGTAACCATCTTAAGATATCCATTACATTTCAGCAACTGACTTTGATAATAAAGTGATCCTATTGAAATTTGAGCCAAGTAAACATGAGGGGAAAAAATGAATATAGTTTCCCAGAAATTGGATTTCACTCATCTTTGGTGTGTTTAGCAGGTATTGCATTTAATCCTAACCTCTCATAGGGCACAATCCCACCAGAATCATTACATTTGAGTAATATACATTTTAAAAAATCATTGGGGTGGTTTGCATCCTGTTTCCTGTGTTAACTAATGTGTGACCTATGCAATTTTCAACCACCACTGCCTATAGAACACATAGCTAATGTGTCAATCCTGTTCTTCTCACTGATAAGCAGGTCACACTTTAAGGTACATTTTTTTGACAACCATTTCAGGCAGCATGGGGGTGCTGGAAAGTAAAAGTGGGGGTGGGGAGAAAACAGTGTTTAACGAATATGTTTACTTCCACATTATGGTCTTGTCTAATGGGGCACCAAGACACCTTGAGGTACAGGACCACCAAGAGACCAGCGATCGCAGGGTCTTGCACTGAATTCATTACACAGAACTGCTGCGATCCTTGTTAATGAAGCCAGTGGGCAAAAGTGGAGGATGTAAAATGATCACAGCACAGTCAGTGGTGTGCCATTGATGTCCCATCAGAGACACTTTAATTCATGTATGGGTTTATTCCTCATTTTATTGAGAGTCAGTAAAAAAGGTTGTAGTTTACACACTATTGATCTAAATGCTGTTGGGAATGAGATGAGCATCGTGCACGGTGATAATGTTTGTGAATAGTCCTGGAAAAATGAGGCAGCGCTAAGGTGAATAATTCCCAGTCCAATTTCCTGACAGGTGCAAGTAGTCATAAACACATTAAATCATGTCCAAAGTGGACTTTTATCAGTGATTTACTTTCCAATTTCTAGGCTGTTGACAATAAGGAATGGTTTATTTTTGCACTTGAGTTGGCCATGAGAAAGGTCTCCGTCTAACAGGAAGAAAACACTTAAAGACTGGCCACCCAAAGCACTTGAAGATTTCAGGGTAGGTCTAGTTGAGTTTCTTGTTTACTGCATATATCAGAGATTAAATTAGGGTAACTTCTGTGAGGAAGGTAAAGTAAAACCTCACTAGGACTTTGATAGTGCCAAACTATCAGATCGTCCAGACTATTGGATTAATATTCCAAGATGCTTAATTGATTTTGTTTCAAGATGTTACACGGTAGGATAATAAATTTTCCAATGAACCCAGTAGGTTTAAAGGGAGTGTGGGAAACAAGACCATAGTCAGTCTCAAGGGAGCGTTGCATTTGGAAGCCCAGTAAGTTTAAAGGGAGCTCAGGGACTGGGACTAAGGAAGATTTAAAACAAGCAGAGGAACCGAGTTCCTGTGTGTTAGGGGGAGGTGGGATAAGGGGCTGTGGAGTGTGAAGGGGAACTGGAACACCAGCGTGAATTCTACTACACTTCATGTAGAGTCTTTTCTTCCTGAAAACCTGAAGTCGGTGGATTATTGACCACTTGTTCTGGGCACACTCACCAAAGGAAATAGTTTTTGTCCATTGTTCATGAAAAACATCTCAGTTAGGTAACATTAGAATCTTTACAATCACAGCAGAGAAGGAAGCTATTTGGCCTGTTGGGTCAATGCTTTTTATTCATAGAAATAAAAGCCAAGGTCATGCAATCTGATTTCATAACCCCAGCATCATCCTAGTGAATTTCTGCTGCACCATTAAAGGCTACTCTATGCATTCTGATATATGGTGTGCAGAACTTTGTTGTTACTCTTAAATTACAAGGTTCTTACCTCAGGGAGCAAAGGTGGTTTGAGCTGTTTGTTACCTGGAACATGGGAATGAGAAGGATTTTGAACTGGGGCAGGAGATCGTGATAGGGTTCCTTTGCTTGGTTGTTTAGGTGGCCGAGGTGGAGGACACTGAGATGGAGTAGAACATTTAAGCAGGTTATAGTACATGACATTGGTCAGCTCTTCTACTGTGGCCATGCTTTCATAACAGCAGTCTTCTCCGCAATAGTCTTCCAGGACCTGGACAGTCATGGTCACCCATTCTACTGGGATTGAGAAGCACTCAGAAGGATTCTCCAGATAACTAGCAATTAAAGTAGGCACCTCAATTATCTCCTCTAGTTTGATTGTTGGGAAGGATGTTAAGGAATCAGCTGGTAAGGAAGGATCTTTAGCTGTGACCTTCACCTGAAAAGGGAATTTGAATTTTTCATATATTTCTGAGATTTTGTATTTCTTTGTGTCATGGATTTCTTCTACAAAACGACCCTCCAAGTAAAGAGGAAGCATAAGAGGTTGAGCCGCATCCTCCTCCTCCTCCTCCTCTTCCTCGTCCTCTGGGAGCTTGCTACACACAACCACATCTAAATTCTGAAGTACACCTTCAATGGCCACTTGTGAAGTAGTCTTAAACATAGTAACCAAGCGGTCCCCAATACACAGAGAAGATAATCCACCTTCATTCCATGTGCAATCATTTGTAACCACAATGTGCAATGGGTCTTCTGGCGTGAAGGCATTGCACAGATCAAATGCAGTTGGAAATTCCCGTGGACGTCTTCTGAAAGTTCCCTTATAATGTTCAGAGATTAAGAAATGGCGACTGATCTTGTTGTGCACAGATGTTGCAAGGACTTTCTTCAACACCACTTTCTTGTAAATTATTATATTTCTCCCCTTCCTAAGTAAATTAAACCATTCAGCCTTGAAAGGGGGTTGTTGGTCTGGGGCATCCAAGATTTCAACGATTATTGGAAACATCTGGTGAGGTTGGTTTGAAATATCAGTCAATGACAATGGTTTGATGAATATAGCATCTTTCTGTTCCTCTGTGACATCTCTCACGTCAACCTCCAAAATTGAGGGTATTTTCACAACCTCTTTTCTGACTGCAGAAAGATATTTATATCAATAAGTATTATTTCAGATGATATACATAAACATCCTTTGCATTATTCCATCAAATAACCTCTGTAAAGTTATGACGGTAACAATTTTATTGTGGCAAATGTATTCAGCACATTAATTCCCTGTGCCAGATATCCAATTCAACCAACTCCTCTGTTCCTTTTCAATAGTCCTATAATTTTTTTCCCTTTAAAATATTATTCTATTCCTGCTTGAAAACCAATATTGAAACTGCTTCCACCATTCCTTTCATGCATTTGATTCCAGATCACAGCACTGTGTTAAACAATATTTCCTCATGTTATTTCTGTTCATGTTAGGGAGAAATATAGCAGTAAGGCAGATAAATGGAGTTAACAGAATGGGAGACCAGGCTTAAGGGGCTGAGTTGCCCACTCCTGTTCTTGTATTCCAAAATAGTCACACTGTAAAAGGGATGCTAGGGTACTAGTTAGTTTATGCAAATGAGGATATATTATACTTCAGGAGAGACAAATTAGCAAATTCCTGCAAAGCCCTTCAGAGAAAGGAGGAATTAACAGGTGAGCAATTTATTAACCTTTTCTTTATTTTCCACTATAAAGTAAGAAAACCAACTTTAAATCTACCATAAATTCATTTAACAATGAAATCTTCTTTCAACAAATTTAAAACATAAAATACCTCCATTTAGTTCTGAGGCAGAAGGTTGTGCATTCAAATCAAAGCGCTGCTAGTTTTTTCAAGAAAGTATTAAAGATTCTGTGCCATTATTTTGAAGAAGAGAAAGAGAGTCAGCTCCATTGCCCTGGACAACATTAATCCCTCACTTAAAATTACTAGGACAGATAATCTAGTTAGTAAGATGTTGGAGCTTGCTGTACACACTTTGCCTACATTACAACAGTAGCTACACATCAGAATCAGATTTATTATCACTGACATATGTCATGAAATTTGTTGTTCTGCGACAGCAGTACAGTCAAGATATAAAGACATAAAAATTACTATAAGTTACAAAAATAAATAAATGGTACAAAAGAGAAATAATGAGATAGTGTTCATGAGTTTGTGGACTGTTCAGAAATCTGATGGCAGAGGGGAAGAAGCTGTTCCTGAAACATTGAGTGTGGGGCTTCAGGCTCCTGTACCTCTGCCACAATGGTAGTATTGTGAAGAGAGCATGTCCTTCATGGTGAAGGTCCTTAATGATGGATGCCGCCTTCTTGAGGCATCGCCTCTTGAAGATGTCCTCCATGGCAGGACAGTTGTGCCCGTGATGGAGCTGGCTGAGTCTACAATTTTCTGCAGCCTCTTTTGATCCTGCACATCAGAAC
>JARFYF010000055.1:9365046-9376466 GCA_030265395.1 Rhina ancylostomus
CCCCCCCCCCCCCCGCGAGAAAGAGAAGAGAGATCAAATCAGGTACAAAAAGAGAAATGATAAAACAAATGAAATGGATTAAGAAAATGAAAACTAAGACAGATGATGATGTAGTATTTATAGAAAAAATATTTTAAGGATTTACATAATACAAAAATGAGACTGAACAGCTTAAATTTTTTTCTTTCTAGGCTGGACAGTACTGAACTATTGTCTTGCTGTTAATAATTAAATGCACGTTCTTTTAACTATAATTTCCATACATAACCTATAAACAGTTATGATTAAAACAAAAAGAGGAATTGTTTGTTGAAAATTACTTCCAAAATAAAAAAGAAAAATGCTTCACAAAAAGAAATGGCAATTAAGTGGAAAGGCTTTCTTCTTAAAAAAAACTGATTAACTATTTTTAAAATTAAGAACTGGCATTTACTCTCAAGTGATAATGCATGCTAAATAAGAATTACTGATCAATAGTTCCTTCTGTAGTTTTGGAACCCAAGACAGCTTACAAGACTTCTCCCTTGTCAAAGAGGCAAATCAATTTTAATGCATGGACTAACAAAAACAAATGAGCGTAATTCTTCAATGGAGAAAAGAAATACTTGCTACAATCAGTAACAGTAACGTTATGCCAGCCAATATTTAATGTACACAACTTTAAAATGTTTCCTGAAAATGCAAATGATAGACAATACAAGTTTATTGATAATGAAAACCTATTAAAAGTCAGCAGGTCAGGAAGATTTCAGGTTAAAGACCCTTCACATAATGGCATCTCCACAACCAAAGACCTGTGGTCAAGTACAGGCACTCCCTGGGTTACATAGGGGTTCTGATGCTAAGAACTGCCTGTAAACTGATTTTTCTGCAAGTCAGGAATGAACAATTTCATTGAGGCCTGATTTATCGTCTACCCTTGTGTAGCCACAAAGGAAGAGAATTAGAATGTCCCACATTGAATGGCTAGTTTCAATGGCTTTAAAGTAGAAATGGATGCCTCATTGTTTGACATATTTTATTGATACAAATATCAATTGAAGAGAATGTGTTGTCAATTTCCAAGGCAAACCTCTTAAGTGGCCTCTGCTGTGAACCAGCAGCTGTGTTCTTAATTACAATGCATCAAATGCTGTTAACCCCATTTGATAACTCCAGAAGATGTTTCTGTAATTAACTTTCCCTGTCTTGAAAAGTGCTTTAAAATTTTTTTAAATGGGAAATATGCACAAAGTCAGATTTCTGTAAGTTGTGTCTTCCTGGGGCATCCCTGTATAGATGGAATTCTTGTCTGCAGTCAGTGGGATACTAGGATATGGTGCATCTGTGGAGAGGATCGGTTGGGGGGGGGGGGGGGGAGAGAGAGAAAAGTGGAGGAATGCAGTAGAAATTTGATGTCATTTTCTAAGTAATTGGATATTTACCCATTTAATAATTTAGTTACAAGGAAGGTCAATTGGCACTGAAAGGCAGGGTACAGTTCTGTGATTCTAGTCATTATTTGTGCTCACACAGGATTGCTTTGGAGGAAAAAAATATGATTTGTAGAAATTGCCAAATTTGATTGGTTAGAACCTACCCATCCAAGGCATGTTGCTGAGTAATGCATGGGTTCATCAATGTGTATATAAAAACCAAGTACAAACTTCACTTCCCAATTCACCACAAACTGTTTTGAATTAACTGCAGAATATTTTTATGATCAGTACAACCAAGGTAAGAACAAAGCACAATTAAAGATGATGCCCAAAGAATAACCAAAGCCGTATTATTTCATCAACAGTTTTTCAGAGCAAGTGCTGTGATATTGTAGAGGAAGCCTTTTCAATAGTAATGGCCTTGACAGCTCACAATACAAATTAATTGGTACAGACTATATTGTGAATGTTAACACACATTTATAAATCATTTAGTTGTAAGAATTATATCTGCCAATGCCACAGAAATGATAATGTTTAAAAAAAATTGATCCTTTCAAAAATCACAAAAGCTTGCCAAGTTGACAAGTTAAATCTTGTTGGGATTCCAAATTAATTGTTTTCTGTAAAGAAAGCAAAGTCTCTACACAAACATCCACATACAATTATCATATTATTTCAATTGTAATTTTAGACAGTACCAAAATCAGTGAAAGGCAATTTGGCTAATTATTTCAATGATTGCAAAATTCCAAACTGGATTAAGTTCAGGGCACAAAAAGTAAATTTCTTCCCCAGAATTCTTAAGCATGCAATAAAATATGTAGACGGGTTTGATATGTATTCATGGTTTAAAAAAAGGGTGGGGGTGGAATTCACTGCAAGCAGTGAGTGCACTTAGGCCCATTACTGAGTCTACTTGGCTGAAAGTACTGCTAGGTCCACTCATGCTTTGGGAGGTGGATACAATCAGGCTCTGTTCGTGCAGAGTTCCCAAAATCTGTTGATTGAGCAGCATGGGTTCACAACCCCTGGCATCAGTTATTTAATGACTGACCAGTGATTATATTCATGGGTAACTTTTGCAGTAAAGTGAATGGCAAATCTATGGTGAGGAAATTATTGAAAAATGAAATGTATGGGAGAAAAAGTCTGAACTAAGTTAATCTATCAACAGCTCAAAATCTAAGCCTGAAAAAAAACGGCTTTTGTGCCACGAACAAATTTTGGATTTTGCAATAGCACAGCAAGTACAATTAAAATACTACTTTGTGGTAATTGTCTCTGGGCATTTCTATTACAAATAACATTTTCTTAATAATTCTCATAATTGAATGATTTATACAACATGTTGTTGAATGGTCAGCAAAGCTTTTTCATTGATGGAATCTGGAAGCTTGGAATGTTATTGCAGGCTGTATCCTGTTACATTAGCTCCAGGTAATTCTACATCAACACCTAATTAGTGTAAGGTAGTCCTGCTAGAAATACAATGGGACACCTTTTGTGATGATCTGACAATAAACATGGTTTCAGTTGATTCAAATTTTAAGCATCCTTTTATGCACACTGAGTATTCAGAATTTTTACAACTGTTAACCACCACCTATGTTCTTACAACACAAGCATGTCTAGTCCATAGGAAGATGAGTAATCGATAGCTTGGTTTCACAGGTATCATACATCTAGCAAACCAAAAAAAATGGATAGCTTTCAAAGCCCATTGGTTTAACTTGTACACCAATGTCAAACTGCTCTACTTGAACTACTACTATAGAACACAGAAGAGTACAGCACAAAAACAGACCCTTCAGCCCACAATGTCTGTGGTTACCATGATGTCAATTTAAACTGCACATCTGCCTGCACATGGTCTACATGCCTCAATCCACTGCCTGTACAAGTGCCTGTCTAACTGCCTCTTAAATGTTGCTATTGTATCTGCTGCTACTACTTCCCTTGGCAGAGTGTTCCACGCACTTACCACTCCCTGTGTAATAAAGCTTGCTTTATAAATCTCCTTTAAACTTTCCATCACCTTAAAGCTATGCCCTCTGGTATTTGATGTTTCCATCCTGGGATAGACTGTGACTACATACCCTGTCTATGCTCAATCTTATACACTTACATCAGTCCTCGAGTGGTCCTACCCTCTCCCTTGTTACCCTTGTGTTTTTAAAATGTATGAAATGCCTTGTAATTGTCTTTAATCCTACTCCCTGAAGCCATTTCATGGCCCCTTATCCATGCTGATTCTGTTTCAGTTCCTTCCCTCAAATACCTGTCTGATTTCAGCTTCCTAAGCCTTACATATATGTATACTTACATATACATATACTGATTTATTGTGCATCCCAACATATTTAACTTCAATCTTAATAAATGTTCCTGCAGACAAAGGGTACCAGAAGATTGAAACTCTTCTGCAAACTGAAATCTCTGCCATAAATCACAAAGATAGTGGCACAAAGAAAAAACTCTTGCTTAATTACATTTCAAATACAAAAAAATGAACAGAATAAGATTCTGATTTTTGCACATCACAATTTAGTAAACAGGGATCAGGAAAGTACAGAGGCAAGTTTTTCATTGGCAGAATGTTCTGATTATAATGTATACAACTCTGACTCTACATAGCTTATACAGCATAGAACCAGGCTCTTCAGCCCAACTCATCCATGCCGACCAAGGTGCCTAACTAAGCTAGTCACATTTGGCTGTATTTAGCCCATGTCCCTCTAAATCTTTCCTATCCACGTACCTGTCAAAATGTCTTAAACACTGATTGTACTTTCCTCTAGCAGCCCTTTCCATATACCCACCCTCTCACTTTAAACCTATGCCCTCTAGTTTTAAACTCCCCTACCCTGGGAAAAAGCCTGTGACCATCTATTCTATCTATGCTCCTCAATTTTATAAACCTCTACAATGTCAAGCCTCAGCCACCTATGCTCCAAAGTCCCAAATCATCCAGTCTTCTTTATAATTCAAGTCCTCCATTCCAAGAAACAACCTCAAGTCTTTTCTACACCCTCTCTAGTAGACTACGAATACTTCAAAGGAATAATTCCTAAATTCTTAACCGATATATATATATATTTTAAAAAATCAGATTAATATTTAGTAACAGGTGGATTTTTATTCATTGTACAAATCTTAATAAACTGCTCGTTGCCGTACGGTTACATTAAAACTACAAAGGAAAAACAAATATTACAGAAGATTTTACATGGAAAGTGTGCGTATACTGCAACTTCAGTACTTTGCAAGACCGGTAGCATGTAGTGTGTGAATACACCAAATAACATAAATTAACTCTGTAACGAAAGCAAGGCCAGAAACAAAACTGCAAGGTTTAACCTCATTTCTATCAATAATTCTATCCCCTGGGGAAGTCAGGTGTGGCCCATAGGAAGGAGGGGAAGGGAGACAAGAAAATGAGGAGTTGGTACAAGTAAATTGTCAGTGATTAAAGCTGAAGGGACAATTGATTGCAAGAACTTTATTCTCCATTTAAACTGTTCGAGTCCAGTTACCTTGCTGGCATTGCCTCCGCAAAGTGGAAGTGCTCAGGTTATCTCTGGTCCACAAAAAAAAAGCCAATTCCAGATATTAACCACCCAGTCTACTCTCAAATTAATAATAGGTGCCTTTGAGGTATTTTCTCATCAACAGCAAGCTCACTTAAGATCAGATATAAATGTTGAAGATACTCAGCTGGCCAAGAAGCATCTGGTGAATGAAAAACAGAATTAATATTTCAAGACCTAGATCTTTTGTCAATTCTGTTTCCAACATTTTCTGTTTTTATTTCAGATTTCCAGAATCTGCATTTTCATTCACTCAAGCTCAGAACCACTCAGATCCTGTCATCATCAAAACCCACTGAAACATCTCCCTCTGCTTCATGATGGCATGCAAGCAGAAATCCTAACCAATGGGTACAAAACATATCCAATTTCACTGCACACTGGTGTCAAGATAAGTTGCATCATTACAGTGAGAAAGATTAAAAACTGCTGGCAATGCTGACCCTCACCTCCAACAAATTTCCCACTGGATGCTTATCTAAAAGGACCAAGGAGAAACTGTTTAACTTGCATCACCTCCAGAATAAACATCATCCTGACCTCTATAGAGAAGGTGCAGTACACAGACAATGTTTGTGTACACCCTTGTACAGGACCTGAGCTCAAAATCTGCAAAACAGAAGCCTCTACCAACCTGTCCCCACTGCACAATGTGTCCTCTTGACAATAAAAAGTACACATGATCCCAGTAAACTTGGACCACTTCCCTTATCTCGAAATCCACCTCTCAACAAAAGGAAACATTGATAATTAAATTACCCATTCAGGTGGCATACTGAGGAAGAGGATTGAAGATCAAGACCTCCAACTTGGGATAAAGCTCAGTTTACCAGGCAGTAATGATTCCCGCCTTCCAGTATGCTTCTGACACTGTGACTATTCAGGTAGTCAGTCATTTCAAAGCACCAGAGGGATACAATATTGTCTACAAAAAACAAAAGTCCTCCAGATCCATGAATAAGAGAATCCATTCCCAGGCCAACACTGCCAGCACCGAGTTCCTAATCGTACTTAGTCAGCTTCTTTAGGCGCACCACGTCATTCACATACCTGACATCAGGCTCTACACCAAGCCATGATGCAGCAAAAGAGTGAGAATATGTTTGAATCACTTCTTTTGTCTCTTAAGGTCTCCTTGGAAAATTACAGTATGCCCATCAACTTTAGGGAACCCTACCACAGCACTGCTCAATTGGAGAAAGAGCATTTGGTATGGCACTGAGAACCCAGAATCTGTCAGATATGTACAGATGACCCATATAAAAAAGCAAAAGGAATAGACCACTTCAAATCAGCCCATGCCACCAAGTACATTCACAAAAAGTCATCACACTAACTGGCTGAGAAAATACCATATGTTGCATTAATACAACACAACCTCAAGTCCAAATGTTTTCATTATATACACTTTTAGCCATGAGTTAAACAATGGAGTATAGGAAGGCTGAGGGGTGACCTTATAGGGAGGTATATAAAATAATGAGGAGCACAAAGTGAATGGTCACAGTCATCATCCCAGGCTAGGGAGGTCTAAAACCAGTAGGCATAGGTTTAAGGTGAGAGTGGAAAGATTTTCCCCAGAGGATAGTGGGTATATGGAATGGGCTACCAGAGCAAGTGGAAGAGGCAGGTACAATTACTATATTTGAAAGACTTTTAGACAGGTACATGCATAGGAGAAAAGGTTTAGAGGGATAAAGCCAAATGTAAGCAAATGGAACGAGCTCAGGTTGGCAACATGGTCAGTATAAACAAGCTGGGCTGAAGGGCCTGTTTCCCTGTTACATAGCTCGATGACTAACAGTGATCAGAACTGTACTCAAAGCTGCAGTTATCATTCCATTAAAAGTACAAAATGCCTTGTACCTGGCAAAAGCTACACTTGTTTTCAGCTGCTGAAATAAATTGGTAATGCAAACATTATCTGTGATGCCCAATTCTTTACAAATTGTTGCTGCCTACTTGCACAAAACAAAAACTTATTCTGTCAACATGCAAACCCAGACAAATGAACTGAAAAGGTGCCAAATTCTTTTATCTGCAAACTCTATAGCTGCCATTGTAGACTTTGAAAGTGAACTGCCGCCACTAATCTGTTCAGTCAAACATAGGCCAAAATACAAGTATTAGATAGATAGTCTAGTGCTTTCTCTTTCTAGGTTTTCATTTGAGCTCTTTTAGCTAATATAAATTCAACAATGTCTCCATGCATCTTATTACTGAAAAGAACAGCAAGCAGATGTAAACTACCTACTCGATATTTGGGTATTGTGTGATGCTGAAATATGTTGAGATCATTGAGCTTAAAGCAATTTAACAATGCTGGTATGTAGGAGTCACAACTCTGGTATAACAGAAGCCTAAAAGTCTGAAATTTTTAAGTCCAACTCACATTTATCAACAATCTCTACCCATCTCTGCCAGCAGTTTAAAAAGCCCTCTCTTAATCTTTCTCCAGAATCATATGCCCATTTTCTGTTACTTATTATGAACACCACCATTTAATAAACAGGAAAAAAATTAATAAATTAGACTTGTTCAGCAGTATAGTATTCAGAATGCAATTTTATGCTCAGCTTTAAAAACATCAAAGGACATAATTTCAACCTCTGTGCAAAACAAAGTTCTCTCCTCTCTTTGTCCCTCAACCCACTCTGTCCCTCATTCCAGCTCAAAGGATGCAAGATCCAAAGACTGTGCCATAGGTGGCAACAAACAGCATGAGCAGATGGGAAATTTGGTGGAGTACCTCCTTTTTACCATTTGTGATGGGCTTGGACTGCTCCCAGCGGATTAGCTGTAGCTTCTGAATACCCATCCAAATATTCCCCTACATTTTGTGATGGCAGAGTTTTTCACAAATAGGGGTGGGGGGAGGTGTTAATAGTTCTTTTTGAAAGCAAACTTTTAAAAAAAAACAAATTTAAGCATTTCCTCTATCCAACTTGTATTCTCTTAACATAACAGAGCTTGGGAAACTTAGGGAGCCTTCTATCAGGCATGTGAATAAGGAGTACAACTGAATGTTACCAAGGCCTGGATAATGGGGATGTTGACTACAGAAAGAACATTGATTCACTTAACAATCCAGTGAATTCTATTCCAAATTCCTTAAGAATTACTTG
This sequence comes from Rhina ancylostomus, assembly GCA_030265395.1. NCBI lineage: Eukaryota > Metazoa > Chordata > Chondrichthyes > Rhinopristiformes > Rhinidae > Rhina > Rhina ancylostomus. Next base: position 9,373,180 of record JARFYF010000055.1, read on the forward strand.
GGCCATATATCTAGAGTACACACAGGACCTATATAAATGGCAGAAGGAACACACCACCTCAAACTACCTGCCCTGTCAGGCATTTACTGGCCCATTGATAAAACTGTCTGTGGTTTCCACATTGGCCTCAATCACTTCAGAATTCATAAAACCCAAAGTCATCCTTGATGCCCGAGATAATTAGTATAATAATCTACATTCACTGGCAGTGCTACTTGCTGATCTGTGTGACTCAAGCATTTTAACTGGCCCAAGGTCTTCAATATATCACCTGAATAGGATTTCAAATTCAAACTCTCCTCATCTGTACATACAGCTGGACTTACTCAAATGTGTATGCCTACCAATGATTGAGCAACCCACTGCCATGTCAGCATTCATGTTGATGCACCAGATCAAGTGTGGCACTGGTGAGCCTACCAAACAACACAAACAGATTTCCAACCAATACAATTTCCTTGTTTCAGGTGACCCCTCCACCAATATGACAATTTTTCTCTCATCCTATAGGTCAGCCTCAGGAAATAAGACCATCCAGGTTTATCTTCTGTTAATTCAGCATTAGCCTCGAAAACAAGGTCAGAATTGGGACTGCTCACTGATAGGTCAAGGTGCAAGTTCATTCACTACTCCCCATATAGTCTTGGCCTGGAATTGTCAAGATCATTCATGCCTAATGGATCAATAGAGGGAGCAAAAAAATTCTGTTGCACAAGAATAATAAGGCACAAATAGGCCAAAGATACACAAGCCTGAAAGAATGGTAGAACAGGTTTAAAGAGCTCCATTTTACTTTCTACATGCTACACAAGTATCAAACAATGACCATCTTCAATTAGGGAACCTAAAAGATTAAATCTTATAAATTAATGTTGAATGAAAGAAAACAGAAGAAAAAGCTAAAAACTGCAGATACTGGAAATCAGAAATAAAACCAAAAATAGAAACAGAAAATGCAGCAGCAAAACAAAAAGCACTTGTGGAAGAGAGAGAGAAATTAACTTTTAAAATAGAGGTTCTTTCATCATAACTAAATTTTGTCCTTTCCAGGAACACCCATTTTCCAAGAATTAATTTGAAGAGGTATCTCTTAAACCATGAGGACCCAAGTTAAAAGTTATCTCTTACCAGCATATTACTTACTTTTCAGAAGCAATGGAGATGAAAAGAAATGAACACTCAAAAGGCACTGAATTATTTTCCCTAATTCACTATTCTATAAATTATTACAGGTCCTCCCCAGGTTATGACAGGGTTCTGTTCCTGAGAACTGTTCATAACCCAAACAGTTCACAAATCAGAAATGTGGCACCCAGCAATATATTTAAATAAAAACATAGGCCAAACAAGGACAGCGAGTAGTTAAATAAGGGTGTTTAACTCAAGCAAATTTCTCTGCAAGATGCAATGATATTGCTGCAAACTGAGTTCCCATTCAGCAGAAGATATCTGCAGTCCTGCAGCGGCTGTCAAATCCATCCCACCAGTCTCAGATATGCTCGTTCATAAGTAAGGGCTGTAAAGAAGTTGGGCGTTCGTAACCTGGGGAGGACCTGTAGTTATTTTACTGCTCATCGAAGGTGAAAATTTTGTCAAAAATACACTATGCAAAGATATTAATTCATATTCTAGAAATATTTTAAAACACTCATAGCATTTTGATTACTACTGGTAATATTTCACTGATGTGGAAAATGAATTATGGGTTTTGCATATTTGAAATGCACAAATACTCGCAAGAACTTTCAATGAATGATGCACAAGAGAAGCAGCAAGCCTTCTGCAGACTCTAATGCGGTGATTGTAAATGAATGCAAACTCAGATGCAACAGATTTACATCATCTTCTGCCAAATGAATTTCGTACACAACCTTGAACTCAATTATTTTTTAAAAAGGAGGAAAGTGCATATTATAGAGCACAACTTGCTTTATACAATTTTCAATCCAAGGTTTTTTTTTTAAAAAGTGTTTTTATTTTATAATATTCCAATAAATACAATCTTACAAAAGGTACTGACCCCTTGTTGGAGCATAATCATTCACCTAAAAGCTAGAATAGTGAGCATCAGCAGCCCATCAGACTCCAGAAGGCACCTTAGTGGAGGTAAATTCTGTTCTTAATGCATATTCACATATTTGTACAAGGTTCCACCCCCTATATGGGAACTCACTGCAGTTACTTTTGATCCAAATTACAACCACCAACTCAGCATGAACTAAATCTAAAAAAAAGACAAGCTATAGCTATAATGTTTTCTTTTCAGCATCTTAACTGTTGTGTCTTAAGGGGTACATGGTGCAACCATGCTTATCCCACAGTGCCATGCTTGATTCCAAACCATGAATTGCTTTCCACTATAAAACATATTTCTTGTTCAAATGTTAGGAAATTAATGGAATTCCGAACTGTTCAACCATAATTGATTTACACCATGACAGCCTTTACATAATTTTTCAACTTGCTAGGTGGTTTCTTGAAATATTTATGCAAATTTTTCCATAAAATAACACCAAATGAAAGACAAATTGTTCCTTTATCTGGCCACCTAGTAAAGTGTAGTAAAATAGGCAAAATGACTATACTGTTACTTTAGAAGCCAAAAAAATGCTGTATTTATGCCAATTATCCCTAGCCTGATAGCTGTTTTACCTGTAACTATAAAACTAGAGAAACCAAGTAGTGGAATAACCAGGAAGATTTATCCAAAGTTGCCATGCATTCAATTTGTGAATGTTTACTTGCATGCAAATTTTGCTACATTCTTGAGAATTTACATTGGGTATTTGTTTTATTTCTTAATCCAGTGTCTCTAACACCAAGGATATCCCACCAGAAGAATACTTATTTTGATGCAGGTGGAGAAAGGAAAAGTTCAAACAGCAGGACCATCTTAGAAGGCTTCCGCAAAGTGAACAACCAAGAATGGTGGAACAGTTAGTGAAAGGCAAAATACTACAGATACTGGAAGTTTGAAAAGGGTCAGGTCTAGCAGCCCCTGTGGAAAGAGAAACACAGTTAATGTTTCATGTTAATGATTTTTGGTTCTAATGGAAGATCATCAATCTGATGCATTAACTCCCATTTCTTCCTTCATAGATACTGTATGACCAACTGAGTATTTCCAATATTATCTACAACAGCTCAGTTAAGATCAAAGTAACACAGATCAAGTAAAATGCATGTCTGAAGAGAAAAGTGGTCTATATTCCCCAAGGAAGGTATTCTGGTCATTTCTCAAAGAAACGTTAGAGCTTAATACTATGTAGGCAAGGTCATAAATAAGA
>JARFYF010000055.1:9579602-9591091 GCA_030265395.1 Rhina ancylostomus
GACACCAAAGACAGATTCTGGAATCTGGAGCACAAAAAACCCCAAATTGCTGGCAGAACTGAGCAGGTTGAGCAACATCTATGGTGTGTGGGGTGGGGTAACTGTCTCATGCAGGGTCTTGATCAGTAACAATCAGCATTTCTTCCCCCCACCCCACAGATGCTGCGCAACCCACTGAGTTCTGCCAGCAGCTTGTTTTTTGCTGCAAGTAGATAGCGTGGTGAATGCAGCAGATGCAAGCATCGAGGGATGCTTGCCTTCACGGTTGATGCATAGAGTATTAGAGTAGGGAGATCATAACTTTATGACATTGGTTAGGCCACATCCAAAACATATTTCCTGAGAAAAGCTTTGGAAGCAAGTGTTCTCAGAATATTAAAGCAACATCTGGATGAGCACTTTAATTTCCGTGGCATAGGAGGCCATAGACCAAGTGCTGGTGAACTGGATTTAAATTGATGGTCCGCATGGACATGGCACTGAAGGACCTGTTTCTATGGTGTATGCCTATGACCCTCAAGACACATGGCAAGACTCCCTCTTGATATGTTACTTGCCACTTAACAGCCCATGCTCAAATAGTTTCTGGGTCTTACTGCAGCAGGCATAGACTACGTCACTTGCTAGGGAGCTGGAAGTGGAACTGAACATTTTTTGCAAGTGAACATCAGCAAACATGGAACTCGTGAAAAGTACTTGTAAAAGTGAAGGTGCATTTTCCTTTTAATTAGGGACCAATTAGCAATTGCATGAAAAAGGCCATATGCAGAAAATGTCAATTCATAAGTTCATTCATGTGTACAAACAATGCTCCTTTTAAGTTTGAGACAACTGGCAGTGCATTGCAGAGCAAAATCATTTTCACTCTGTGGCTCATAGCACCTTAACTGACCTGGGACTATTGCGGCACTGAAAAAGCAGATGTACATTTTTCAGCATTAACTGGAGGATCACAAAAGTTGAACAAAACTATTTGAAAGAATTAATGGAAGGAAGCACTTGCCAATCATATCTCCTTGATCGTGGATCATTATCGCCAAATCTTTGAAAATCTGGTTGACATCTAAGATGTTGGCCTGGATAAGAGAAAAGTTTGGGAGTGCTGCTTAAGAAATCAGTTGAAAATCTGTGCAATTCAAAAGAAGGTAGTTGGTTATTTAAATTTTAATTGTGGTTTCAGTTCACTATACAGAAGCAATTTCCAATATTTTTGAATTTGGAAATGCTTAAAGCATCCCATGCTTTGTATACCTACCACATAAAATAAGATGAAGACAACAAAATGACCAAAGTTCAATTACAATCTTGTGAAGTAATAAATACAATGCCACTGCAACACAGTAGACCAAATTGCTTCCCCTCGGACTCATTAGTTAAAAAATAGAAATGCATAGATTCAAGTATAAGCAAGGTTGTGTATTCAAAGCCCATATTCACCTCCCCCCCCCCCCCGCCCCCAGACACGAGGGTGATCTCCGGGAGTGCTGCAGTGTGGAAGTTATCTGTTGGAGAAGTTATAGCAAGGCCCTGTCTGTTCCCTCAAGTGGATACAAATGATTGAGGTGCTATTTTGAGGAGGAACATTAAGAGTCCCACCATCATATTTCTAATTCTGGACACTTGTCTGCATTCCTTACATTGCAGCATGGCTTCAAGGAGCTTTGAGTTGAGCAGACAGTGCTAAATAATAGAAGTATGTCTTTTTTAAAAGCTTAATCAGCAGAATTTAACAAAATTTACAGCGGTCAATGTTAAAAACAGAACCTATGTACTAAGAAACCTGAAATTGATAAACAATGAAAAACAAACCTCAAGTTGCCGGATTGCAATTTCTCGTTCCTTTATCAGTTGCAGGTCTTCTTCTGTTATTGCCACGTCTTGAGACTGAGCTTGTATCTGATTCCAGTCTTCATTACTAAAAAAAAATCAAATTCTTTCAACACAGCTTTCAACATTTATAAGCCCAAAGAAATATCACTGGATGATTTATGTCTATTAAGTTGCATCTATTAAATTTTTGTAGCTCGAGGCCAAATCACATCCCCAATATTTTACCCCATTTGGTTGATTCACACTTCACAGAAAGTACCCCTACAACAGTTAAGAACTGATTGCACCTGACTCCATTACAGAATACCACACTTGATGAAAATATACACCCACGCCAATTGAAGATAAGGTGAGATACATTTATGCAGCATACTCCTTCCTACAGGTAGAGAACACAGGAACAAAATAGCAGAAGGCGGCCTTTCAGCCCTTGTACCTGCCCCGAAATTCAGTAAAATCATGGTCGATCTTTTACCTCAGTACCACTTTCCTGCACTCATCCCATGTCTTTGATTCCCTTTACATTCAGAAATCTGTCAAATTTTTTTTGTAAATGTATTCCATAACAGCCTCCACAATCCAAAAATTCACTACCCCTGGGTGAAGAAATTTCTTCTCTTCTTTATCTTGAATAACTGACTATTTTGAGACTATGACCCCTGGCTCTAGGCAGACCATCCAGCAGAATCATCCAACATCTGTTAAGCCCTGTAAGAATTTTACACTTCAGTTTACTAAAGAGAATAGAGGCCAGATCTGTTCAACCTCTCCTCATTATAAACCTACCATATCAGGAATCAGTTTGGTTAACCTTTACTGCATTCCCTCAAATCTCACGTGCATGCTTCCTTTGGTAGAGAGACCAAACCTATACACAATGTGCTATCAGGGCCCTATATAAATGGAGGAAACCATCTCTGCTCTTATACCCTCTAGTAATAAAGGCCAACATCTGCTTGCTGTACCTTCACATTAACTTTCATGAAATGTGTACAAGGACACTCAAGTCACTTTGAACATCAACACCTTTCAATCACAATGAATGACCTTACATTTTTCCACCTGCCATTCCACCTGCCTCTTCAGTTAATGTGTCTAGATCTCCCTAAAGCCTTTCTGCACCTTTGTCGCAGCTAGCTTTGTATCATCACCAAAATTAGATATAATTCACTCGATCCCCTTATCCAAATGTTTAAAATAGATTGGAAATATCTGGAGTTCAAGACAATTTCTGCAGCACCCCACTAGTCACCAACTCCAAAGTGACCCATTTATCCTTACTGTTTTCTGCCTGTTAATCAATCCTCAATCTATACCAGTACACTACTCCCACTACTTTGCACTCTAATCTTGTTTAATGATCTTTATCTTTTCTGCTAACTACAATCTTAAAATTCCAATGGATTTATTAAACACTTTTCCTTTTGACAAATTCACACTGACTATCCAATCCTATATTTTCAAAGTACCTTGATAATACTTCTTTAATAATAAATACGAGCATTTTCCCTACTACTGATGTTATCCAACAGTTCCCCACTCTCTCTCCCCTTTTTATAATAGGGTTATAAAACTTCCTACTTTCAGTCTGTGGGAATAGTTCTACAATCAATGGAATTTTGGAAGATGGCAACCTATGCACTCATCTCCAAAGCCATTTCTTCAAAAGCCCTGGATGGAGGTCATCTGGGGATTTTTGCCTTTCAGTATTATCAACTTCTCCAATGCATTTTAAAAAAAAACAATTCATTTCTCAGCCACTTGCTTATTCCCCAATATAATTTTTCATGTCTGTCTACAAGGGATGCAGATAAACTTTACCTAATCTTTTCCTTTCTACATATTTATAACGCCTATGGTATCCTTTCAAGTTTCTCACTAGACTACTTATTTTTCTTTTCCTTATCAGTGCCTTGGTCCTCCCCTGTTGAGTTCTGAAATATTCCAAATCCTCAAATTTACAGTTTCTTTGGCAACATGAGCATCTTCCTGCGATCAATTATCATTTCTAACTTTATGACCCACAGCTGGACCCCTTTTCCTCTCTTTATTGCCTTAAATAGGGTATACGACTTGTCAGCTAGGTATTAAAAATTAGCCATTGCAGGCTTACTGCCATATCTTTCCGATTTACTGTAGCCAACTCGTGCCTCAATTTGGCATTGTGCTTTACTAATTTAAGATGCTGGTTTCAGACAGAATTACCTTAAATTCATATTAAAAAAATATTCTCCAAGGCCTTTTAACTGCCAGATTCTCAATCAACTCCCATTACAGCAAATGCTTAACTTTTGCCAGGGATACATTCCAGAAAAAGCCATGAATTCTGTACATGGTTATTACGTATTGTACAGCAAAGCTGGCACCACTTCATGTTTATTTGAAGCCATGACAACTGGAAGCATGTGGTGTTCAAATTGATCAGCTGGCTACTGGATTCAAATGGGAACAATGGTTCAAAGGAAATCCCTAAAGCAAGGTACCCGACACGGATTAAATTCTGAATCGAGGTCAAGGATTGCATTAGAAATAAATAAGTTGAACAGGGTTGTAAATTTTAAAGATGGAGCCTCACCAAAAGCCATCTGCAATGGTTTGGGTGTTGCTTAAAAATTCTCAGCTCAAACAATGCTGCTGATAAATTCAAAAAGTTTCAATCAGAAATATTGGAATAAAAATGGAGGCTGGGTTACAGATTCTCTTTGCATTAAGGGAAATACAATGATATCCATTAAATATTCTGTGTTTTAAGGAGAGGGCATTAGAGTGAGCAATTCCTAGGGAATTATGCAGCTCACCTAGAGTAGCGTGAAATCTGTGTGTTCTGTCCATTTTAGCCACATTGGAGGCTACAAACACTATGGGTTACAAGACCCTTGTGAAGCTGGATGCTGCTTACCTTCGTTCTTCTATCATGCTATGGCCACAATGCAGTGTCACCAGGAGTACTGTACTGGACTGTGAATTTGTGAAATCACAAAAGGATTTATTATATCAAAGATGATGGCCCCTCATTAGTTCCTGAACATACAAATCTTAAAAAACTCTCTTATACATTCCAAGAATTTTACACCATTGTGTCTAGTTGGGGTTTGCCCAGCTTACATATAGATTGAACTCCACCATGATTACTGTATTATCCCTAGTACATACACCTCAAACATCCTGATTTGTACCAAGCCCTGCATTACTACCACTGTTTAAGGAACTACATACAACTGACCCTTTCTTAGCTTTGCCCAAACTGATTCCATTTGATTTTGAGCTCAAATCCTTCCTCTCTGCTATCTTAATCCAATCCTTTAATGTCAGGGCTATCCCACATCATCTTTTTCCTCACTCAAAATTCAGTATCCTAGAATATTCAATGCCCCACCTTGGTCATTTTACAACCATATCCTTCTAAGATCGTACCCATTTATTTCTACTAATTCACTTCGATAGCAATGAATTTTGGTTTTGTACTATTTTTCCCCTAACTGACTCAAGAATTGAAAGACTGAGAAATCCCCCACCTCACTTTCCCAAATAATTCAAAGCAAAGATCTACCCTGATCAAAAAGTTCATGCTCTTACCTTTCAAATGATACAAGTTGTTCTTCTTTGTGTTCATCATCACTGAAACCACTCTGGAAACACAAAACACTATTATCTCAGTTAAATTTGATGACTGAAGGGTCAGGACAAAGAGATAAGGAACCTGCACTCAGAACTTGACCAAATATGGGCTGATCCAATGTAAACAACATTAGTTGGTGTTCTGATATATTACCTCACTATTGGCAGAAAGCAAACTTGCAGAAAACAACGCAGTAATGGAGATAGCGGAATAAGTGTTACTTGCATGTGATGTATTAACTTTGCAAACCTAAAAAGCTACAGATGACAAATCCAAAAGCAATGAATGCTGGAAGCACTTAGAAGGGCAAATATCATCCACGAGGAGAGAAGAGCCAATGTTACAGGTTAAGGATTTTTCATCAGAACTGGAAAAGTGAAAAAAAAAGCATGTTTTAAGATGCAGAGAGGGGTTTAGGTGGCGAGAAGAAAATGTGTGATAAGGCATAGATCCAAGTTGTTAAGGTTATATTTACTTTAAAAGAAAATAGCAGTTCATAGAAACCAAAGAGAAAATAAAAAAATGTTGATTGGAAAATAGGTACAGCTGTGTCTGTGGTAATTTTTGTTTACATGAATAGGGTGGTCATCTGAAATTGTTAAATTGAAAAGCAAGTGCAGAGGGCTACAGCACATGAGGAGCTGTTGCTGGAGCTTATTTTGTGCATCAGAAAAACACGGGAGGATGCAGAGGTCAGAGTAAGAGTAGGACAGAGATGATTGGCTGCTCAGGGTCATCTTTGTGGGCCGAATGGAATTGGAAGGAAGGTTTGCAGACAACTGTGGGAGATGCAACACCAGTTTTTTTATTTTGCCTCTTCCCTTCCCACCATCCAGGCAGAGCACCAATCCACTTGCATTTCTCCCAATTTAGTGTACTGCATTTGGTACTCCAAGTGGTCTCTTCTGCGATGGAGAAGACAATGCAGATTGACTAATCATTATGGAACACCTCCATTATCTTGACATCTTTGATCTACACACTATCATCCTGTTCTCACACTTTTCACTGATGATGGATCCTTGACCCAAAAAGCTAGCTGTTATGCTCTCCATGGATGCCACTTTAGCTATTCAATACTCTGAGTACGTTCTAATTTTGTTAAGAAGTCACTTTTACTGACCACATTGCACACTTGTAATTTTACAATCCAAATTATTGCCACATATTCAGATATTAGAACTCCAGCAAACACCTGGAGTACACCAGTAACACCAAGTTACAAAAATCCTCATTCATTTATAACCTTCAAAAGCAATTAAACACCGAGAATTGGGTGACTGATAAATGACATGGGCACCCAAGTGATAATATGTGCAAATCAATTCACTAGTAATGGTGCACTGCTTTCCCAGAGTTGCTTAGCTTTTGTTTAAAAGGACTTGTCAGTTAGTACCACAGCACAGGATATCAAGTTTCAACATATGCAGTGGTGGGAGGGACAATGGGAAGAGGGACAAGAAACACAAGCCATTATTGATCACTCCCACAGCCAGCAACAGCTCAAGAACCACCACCACCCAACTCTTACCGAAGTAAATTTCCAGGAAATCTTAATTAGGCACATAATGAAATTAAGCAATAAACATGGAAAAGGCTCCTAGCATGCCACTACCTTCAAAAAAAATCCTTCACTTCTACTAAAATTATAACTTTATCTTCAACATATTTGCATTGCCTTGTTTGGATGTTGCAACTTTTTAGCTAGTTTCAAATTACAGGACTGAGGCACCAGGAGTAGCAGTACCAATACATATAATTTGAGATTTGGCCTATTTTCATTCTGTGCACCCCTGATTTCTACTGCTCCACCATTGGTGGCCTGGGCCCCCAAGTTCACTGCAATTCATTTTCCAAACAGCTTCACCTGTCATGGCCTTAAAGCCTGCCAATTTTACCAAGTTTTTGCCCGTTTGTTTCAATACCTCCTTGTAGATTTGTGGTTTCACACCAAACTTTCAAAATTTGTGCAAACTACCTTGGAATATTTTATCAGAAGCATAACAGAAATGCAAATTATATAGGGACAATCTATAGGAGCAGAGCATACAATGGTCCAAGAATTCTTTTTTGTTTGCTCATTTTTCAGGACCTAGGTGACACTAGCAAGGGCAGCATTTATTGCCTGTCCCTAATTTTGGGTTTCCTAGGTCTGGAGTCACAAACACCAAAGATTCCAGACTTTCTTCCTAAAGGCCATTTAGGAAGCAAATGGCTTTTTACAACAATCCAGTAGTTTTCTGGCCATCATTACCAATGACAGGTTTTAAGCACCTGGTAACTTAACTGCTGCACCACAACCAGGCCCCATATTGCAGGTGTAACACAACCATTACAGCAGTGCATTAAAAATAGACTGTGACCTATTTTCACTTACTGAGAGGCGTGATGCTGCTCTTGCCCTTGCTACAGATTCTCTCTCTTTTTCTGCAGCTTTTCGCTGTGCTGCTTGGAAGTTGTTCAAGGCTGCAGAAAATTCATTCATGAGACGCTCCTTCTGTATTCTCTGCTGACGCTGAAATTGCAAAAGCAAAACTGTTTTGGATTTTTAATTTGCAAAACATTTTATGCCAAGATTATGCCTTAAAGACAGTATCAAATTAAAGATCTGTAATCCTATTAATTTTTCTTATTATTTCAAAGAGAATGGTTTCTTCGGATAGAAGACTGAATGCTATCTATAGCAAAGCAATCCTTGATATTTGAGACCAGATCATTTTTGGCATGGCCTGTAGCCTAGTTACACATGCCTATGTAGTCATACAACTCAGAATTTCTGCCACAGCTGTTCCAAGGCAAAGTAGTCTGTGAGCAATGACCACACCACAGGCAGTACAAACGGGTTCTTCATCACCTTAAGTCCAAATTTCAATGATCAAAGACTAATAGAAAAAGCTGTAATAGCACATAGAACAGTACAGCACAGGAACAGGCCCCTCAGCCCACAATGCCAAAGTAAACTGAACCCATCTGCCTGCATGTGATCCATATCCTTCCATTCTCTGTATGTCATGCGACTGTCTAAACACCTCAATTGTGTCTGCCACAACTACCACCCCCAGCAGCCCGTTCCAGGCACCTACCACTCTGTGTAAAAAATCTTACCTGGCATATCACCTTTAAACTTTCCCCTCTCACCTTAAAGTATTTGACATTTCTACCCGGCAAAGGACTCTGACCATCTACCCCATCTATGCCTCTCATAATTTTATAAACCTCTGTCAAGTCTCCCCTCAGCCTCCAAGAACAAACAATCCAAATTTGTCCAACCTCTCCCTATAGCCAATACTCTCTAATCCAGGAAACATCCTGGCGAACCTCTTCTGAACCATCTCCAAAACCTCCACATCTTTCCTATAATGGGGCAACCATTACTGCCCACAATTGTGCTGAAACCACATGTTAAATGCAAAGTCATTCAAGAACTTAAAATTCTGCTCCACAATGAAGGTATCTCTTAAACTGACAGGTATATAAACTTAAAAAAAACATATGATATTTTAATTTAAAACATTCAACTTAAGTTTGTCATTTGGAGCCAAATTTTGTTTCAAAACTTCTGTGATCCAACTTATGCCAATTCAAAGCACGTTTTAAAAAACCACACAGCTATATTTACCTTTTCCATACAAGCAGTCAACACCATTCAAATGAATGTGCCATGTTAAATGTAGCAGCTATGACTGACATGCATCCAAGGGCCCATATATGAAGTGTAACTGGCTCTCAGTTCATTACTTTATGGAACTGCCAGTTAGTCATCAGCACAATCTAGCTCACTGTATTAAACTCTTAAATACACTATCCTATACCTTCCAGGTGGAAAGTGAGCATATTTAATGGATAACCTGCATGCAGCAATTGATTTAATAAACGTTTTTCCCTTTCCACTGGTTACTTCCATGGCAAACTCTGTCTTTAGGCACATCCATGATGTCTGAGCTAGCAACTATGTGAAACTGAATTGATCACTAACCAAATTACTAGACAAGATTTAGGAGTCCAAGTTCTCCCCATCATACCTGCTCCCATTTTGAAAGGACTTGGGTGCTCACGGGTCTTTAAAATCATTTGGAGAGAGAATGTGGTGCGCCCAAAACCAGGGACCATAAATTCAAGGTGGTCATGAATAAATCCAACAGGGAAATAAGAAATTTGCTTACCATGTGAAATTAAACAGTGATTGGGAGAAGTGGTTTAAATACCTTTTGAGAAAAATATAGATGGGTACATGATAGAAAACCAAGTTGAAGATAGGGAGGTAGTAGATGAAATAGAAGTCTTTTACAGAAGGTGAAAACAGCTCCAGAAATTAGTTGAGCCAGGTTACCTGTCCCTCTGCCATAAATTCCAAATAATTCTCTGTGGGGAGTTAAGAGTTTTACATGTACACATTCAATAATACACAAAAGTGATGGATTAATCATTCCGTGCAAAAAAAACTGCTTAGCTCAAACATACAGGTTGTAGCATAACAGGATGTGACAATTCTATAAAGAAGTTTGACAGGACCACCTGCTGTCTCTAACTGCATTAGGGACTAACTCGTGAATAAGGCACAAAAGATTTTAAAAGACCAACAGAATATAAAGTACTATTTTACGTAACAATTTTAGTGTTTAAAAATGAAGACAATATATGAACATACAGAAATAGTAAACTTTTGCTGAAAAATCTGTTGAAGTGAACAACAAACCCTGTTTAATGAATTTTGTTTGATTCCAGACTCAATGACTTCCCAATTCATCATTGCTCCTTGTATACTTCATTTCCCTGGCCTAGGTGACAAACAGTTAAACTCAGGAACTGTATCAAGATATTGATCCAATTATGTTATGGACCTCCAAAGCTATTAGAGACATGACCACTATTTCTTTGACTAGCCTGGACTCCAATTCTCAGATGAGGTAGTGTTGCTTCTCTACAACAACTCACCTGCTCAGTGTATGTTAAAGGTAGGGATCCAAGCTCCTTCAGGTGATTATTGGTTTCCTTCGCCACCTGGTTTGTGTAGTGTTGTAGATGCTGCCTGCAAAGATGGATTAAGCAATTTAACTCGAAGATATTGTTATGGTATACTTCAGGTTTACCCATTTTTTGGGAAATTATCTCTCTTCTAAAATTGGGACACATTGATGATGAATATTTCCTGCAATAAATTAACAATGATGATAGCTCACACAACAGTTTCACTGCATTGATAGCAAAAGGCTTTATCCATTAACTGAATGACTATATAGGAATTTAACTAAATGAAAAAAAATCAGCATAGAACACATCTTTTCTTTACCAACAATGTCCTTAAACCTGTCCCCTAACAATCCAGCCCACTGCCACAAATAAACCTCTTCCTTAGTTTTTCTAAAGAACATCATTCTTTGGTGTCTCTATCATCTCTAATCAACATGCCGACCTTGTATCATTGACGTTACTTTACTTACTCAAGACAGTAAGTTCTCGATGAGACAACTTGCTCCTGGCCTCATTGGTAGCTAATGGTTCCAACTACTCAAGTGGTGTGCTCCACTCCTTTCAAACCACCAATCAACCAAACGAGATACTGGTATTTCTCCCCAACCTGTTTGTGCAAACATCTCCAAACTCCATGGTATTCAAATCCATTCCCTGCAAAGTCCTCACTCACCTTATTACGAGAGCTCACCTAATTACATCATACATCCAAAAACAATCTTAACCAAAAAATTACAAGTGATATTCTGTGACTGCACACATCATTCCTCTTCTGACTTGTAGTTGTTGACACTGCAGGTCTCCTTTAAAACATTTCCTCCAATGACCAGCCTTTGCTTAGTCTGACTCTCATCTCTCCAATCACAACTCTGCTTGTTCTCAAGCTTTTGTTACAAAGGCAGAAATCTCTCTGTCAATGACATACACCAGTACCCTTTTAATAGGTCAATCTTTGTAAGAAATTTAGCTTTTCCAACTCTGACTTCAAAATCACCTTGTGCAGAGGTACAGACACCGTGTCACCTGTAATGCCTCGCACTAAATTTACCTCAGCAGTAGCAGTCTCATC
>JARFYF010000055.1:9646650-9656975 GCA_030265395.1 Rhina ancylostomus
TAGCTGCTACAATAAAAATAGCACAATTATACCTATGAGAAGTTAAGTGTATAAAATTTTGAAGTAAATTTGATATATGTTGATCAGTAAGCTCATCATTACTTATCTGAAACAACAAGTTCATTAAAAACTGAAGTTAAACAGTTTGCTGCCTAACAAATTTACAAAACAGGCATTGGCTTATTTACCTTGAGTGGAACCACAGCTGTTTGAACCATATTTCTGAAGCGACCAACTGAAGGATCAACATCCTCTGCAAAAGGGATGAGGTAAAGAAATTTTATTCGTTCAAGACACATGAAAAAAACACTTGCACAAGCTCAGGCTCACTTCAAAGGGGTTTCACAATTTCCTGTTGTATTCACTTTAGTCACAAAAACACCAGTTAGTTTGTCCAGAAAAACATCGAGAATGACAGATTAGCACTGCTTTGATGGGTGTTTGTTCCAGGACACAAGTAGACCATAATGGAAAAATACCTGCTCCTTTTCAAATATCACCACATGAACTTGTATATCTATCCACACAAGCAGACACAGTTTCAGTTTAACATTTCTCACAAAAAAAAACAAACTTTCTCAGGGTGGCACTGATATATCATCCTAAACCGAGAGTGTGATCCTTGGTTGAGGAGCTTGAAATAAAACTTGTGCTGAGATGTAAAAGTTCTACCACTGAGGCAAATTTCTGTGTTATTTAGGTTTTGATCCCTCATTAATGATGTCACATTTTACTCCCCCCTCTTTCCACATGTTGCTTCACACAAGACAATTTTCAGATAACAGTGACCCAATTCTTGCCGCTTTATGAGAGCAAAATTGAGTATTAGTTGTCACTTTAGCATGAAACGGATAGCAAATTTGATATTACCATTCTTTTGAATTTTGGCATGGAATTGCAATTTTGCTGTTAGTGGTTCTGCCTTCCTTCAAAAATTGTGTTTTGCAGCTCTCTCTATTGCAAATCAAGGAAAGTCATTGATCAAACAAAAATTTTACATTTAGGAGCTAAATATTAATTGCAATATACCCTAAAAATATTTTGTTGCACAAGATCCACACAAGTTTTAATAGTATGCAGCAAAATTTACTGCTTTGAAAACTTTTCAAAACTTATTTTGCACATTGAAATTCCCTCAAATATTTAAAAGCATAATTTTATACCATTTCAATTTCTGTATTTGAGTCTGTAAAATATTTCAAATATTAGTTTAAATTTGTGCTTTCTCACCCAGTCTGGTTTAGAGTCTGAGAATTCTTCAGTGTGATTGGCTACTCAGTCATCTTGATAAATCATTATTGCTGGGTATCAGATATCTCTCTGAGCTAGAATATGACAGCAAATGACAGGGCAAAGAAGGAAGACATTCCAGAGACTAAGCGATCATGGTGGGCAACTTACTTTTAGCTCAGTAACAAGCACTGAGCTAACCACAAAATTCAGGTCAATTTGCTTGTTTAAAAGCAAATTGTAAGACTAGCTTGTATTCATGTTAATGTGCATCAAGAATCAACAGCTTATAACATTACAGCTTTCCCTACATCAGATTTGTATTAATGTGTTAAAAGTTGATTATTAGCAATTTAATAATTTGATATTGTATGGACAAATTCACATTTCACAAAATGCTACTTCTAGTTAATATCCCTGACAAATGTGTGCAGGAAGGGATATCAACCACGTGCACTGAGAGAGCCAGGTCATGGTAACATGATTTAGACCTAGGAGTCAAAATACAATTGAAACATTTGCAATTGACACCTATAGCTAATACTCAAGATGTGAAACAAAATACAAAACCATATAGTTATTAAACGTTGAATGACAATGGCAATGCATTTTGGTAGGAAAAATGAGAGCACGTACCAAGAGAGACATTGGTTAATACGACTACATCGCAAAAACAAGCAAGCACAATTTTTTTTTCTAGAGATGTTGAACTGAAAAGCAGAGACGTACTTAGAACCATAGGTTATACCACATTGCATTGTACATAATTTCTGGTTATCATATAAAAAAGGTGTAGAGTCAAAAGGAGGAAGTTAAAAAGAAATTTTACATGAATGATGAAAGAAAAGAGAGGAAAAGCAGGAAACAGACTGCTGCTCTTTTCTCTGGGCTAGTGAAGCCTGAGAGCTAACCCAATAAAAATCTTTTTCATAGGGTAGGTACAAAAATGAAATTGAGTCCAGATCTAGGGGCCATAATGAGAGTCACTAATAAATTCAGAACTTCTTGACCCAGACTGATTAGAATGTGAAACAAACTACCACAAGGAGCAATCGAGGCGCATAGTATATATGTATT
Source organism: Rhina ancylostomus (assembly GCA_030265395.1). Classification (NCBI taxonomy): domain Eukaryota; kingdom Metazoa; phylum Chordata; class Chondrichthyes; order Rhinopristiformes; family Rhinidae; genus Rhina; species Rhina ancylostomus. The sequence continues at coordinate 9,648,958 of JARFYF010000055.1, forward strand.
GAAAAGAAGAGATTTAGAAAGAAGTGTATTGATAAGGTTAGGTGAACAAGTAGGGTGGAATAAAAATGAACTTGACAATAACAATGTAAACTGAATGCGTTCTAAGCACTAGCTTTCAAATTTTAAATTTCTAAGCATAAAAATATCAAACTGCTTCCCATGTCTTGCTGAAGATACCAAGGTCTCCAAGACAATACAGCTAATGGAGCATTTTATTAGTCCAGAGTAGGCATTCGGATACACCTTCACAACAATGTCAAACTGGAGCTAATCCTCAAGTCCACAGTATATATGGCAGTTCAAGCTGTGCACTTTGTATGTCAAATTCTCCATGTGCATGTTATTTCAAGCGATAAAAATGCAGAAAGTTAAAGATGGGAATACCTGGATTTATTATCTCTTCAGCATCACTGAACGACACCCTGTAGCTCTTTCTTTTACGTTTTGGTCTCTGTATTTCCAAATTCCCCTCTTCAATTGTCAGTGTTGATATTCTTTTGTTATGAGCGGTATTAAATTCTGTCAGATTCTAAGTAAAGAAAAAATTTTCAGAAACATAAATTCTAATTTGGAAATGCTTTCTTCAAATTTGCATAACCAATAAATTAAACTGACAGAAACATCAATCCAATCTCATACAGTTTGCCAAATATGTTCCAATCCTACTCCTCTGAAATGCAGAAGACTGTTAAGAAAATAACTCTTTAGGGAATGCAGTAATGCAATGGATAAACCAACATTAATTTTTTTTTAATTATATGGGGGGGCGGTCGATGAAATTTTGACAATTTCATGTCATTTTGCTATAGTTTGAAAATATTGCTCAAGAAATTGTAGGTCTTCATGATATTAATGTAATAAGATGAAGTAATGCTCTATGTCAAGTGATGGCCACCTACCATACATATGATTACATAACTTTGCACCCAATTCAACAAGAATCCATTGTTGCCATTGAATAACATGACTACATGGATTTAAAACATTGATTTACTTGCTTTAACTAATCAGTACCGCTCAGCAGAAAAGGAAACATTTAGAATTGGGACTTACATCAAGTTCCGTTTCCTCTTCAGGCAAACCCAACAAACCCTTCAGTTCATCATCTTCCACAGCATTTTCATCACCCTTTACTGCAGAGGTAATTGTCTGTGGTTTTTCACGTAGTGTGTAAGCTCGTGTTGAGGCTCCAAATGACAGCGTGGAGTCTATAGGAACTTGCTGTGGTTTGTGGGGCTCTAAACGAAGGCGCCCCAGGTACGTACCGTGAGCTGCAAAATGAAGTACATATGCAAACCTATTAAATTCTTGGTGCAGAAATAAATTTGATTAGTCAAATTAATTTAATGCAAAATATTCTGCAGTATATTTTTTGTTATTAGGTAGGGAAGAAGTGATGGAAAAGGGTAAGAGAGAACGATGACACAACTCATTCTATCCCAGTAAATGCTGGTTTCAAAAAGATAAAAACCTTTTGAATGAATGCAATAATTTGCACTCATTCACATCAGAAACATCAATCCAATCTCATACAGATTGCTGAATATATTCCAATCCTACTCCTGAAATGTAGAAGACTGTTCAGAAAATAACTCTTTAGGGACTGCAGCAATGCAATGGATAAGCCTGCTCATGTGATCTGAACAAATGTAGTTTCATGAGAATAAGAACGTTGTATTTATGTACTAGGATTCATTCTTCTGCAAAAGTGGAATAAATTATTCCATTAATATTGCTAGATTTCATTGCTGTTGAGTAGCAGCAAAGGCTGAGTCCAAATAGCACCCAATTTGAAGCTGCAAAGATTCTGGCTCCGGTATTGCAAGTTCCTGAAATTCCTTCATATCTTTAAAACTTGAAGGGAGACATCAACAAGACAATTTAGTGTTTTGGCAGACAAAAAATACACTAGATATGTTGTTTCCTAAATAGTAAACAAAACACAAAATGGACTATTCAAAACATTATCCTTTGCTCCAGTATTCATGCTTAACTATTTGTGGGCAGCACTTAATGGAAGTATTTCTTGTAAAGTTATTCTATAAACACAAAATCTAATCTTGTTCTTTGTATTTCAAGGTTCAAAACTATTATTACAGAACCACAATGTCTTGATAACAGGTCATTTTGCCAGAGCCAAGATGTCAGATTTGAAAAATCTATTGCAATTTAGAAGCTTTAATAATGGCTTTAGAAAGCACTGGAGGTGGCTATGTGGCTTATCATTCTTTTACAGAGATTTTCAGAGACTCATTCAATTAGTATGATGTCTCTGTTCCTTCTTCGTGACGCTGTAAATTTTGTCCCTGTGAATAATGAAGTGAAATACTTAAAGGGAATCTGAGGGGGAACTACTTCACTCAGAGGTTGGTGCAAGTGTGGAATGAGCTGCCAGTGGGAGTGGCAGATGTGGATTCATCTGTAACATTTAAGAGAAGTTTGGATAGGTGCATGAATGAGAGATATGGAGGGCTATGGTCCAGGTGCTGGCAAATGGGACTAGGCAAAAAAAACTAGACTGGCATGGACTAGATGGGTTGAAGAGCCCGTTACTGTGCTGTGCTGCTCTAGGTCTTATGATTCTTATAGTCCCTCAATTAATTACTTGTGATCATTTACAAGTGGTTGATGCTATACATAACCTCATTATACTAGGGCTTTACAGCACTGAGGGAGGTTCATATTGGATAATCCAACTTTATACAAGAGGCTTCAATTGCAGATATCACTGACATTGTCACATGATTACTGGGGGAACAACCATTGTTCTGACTTTTCAAACGTAGACAAAAGCTAGCACAGTAGATGCTGGATTACCCCATTTTCAGAACTTAATCTACATGATCTAAGAATGTACGTTACTCAAATTTATCTTTTATGCTGTAACTTAATAAAGCCTCTAAATTGTAAATTCTAGAGTTCTTTAAAAGTGAACACTGCAAACATGTTCCATAAAATACTTCTGAATATAGTAACACTTACTACTATTCAGATCTATGATGAAAACTCTCTTTAAATGTTTGTGATAGACTAATGCAGCGTGGATTCTTGAACATGACTGGTGGTCAATAGTAAAATCACATATGTCAGGGTTCCTTCCAAAGAGGTAGTATTTTTTCTCATCAATGATGAGTTTCTGCAGGAAAAGTAACAATGCATGTTAAAATTTGTGATATTCAACTGTTTGTTTTAAAAATACAATTCACCCAGCTCTGCTCACAAAGACAAGATTACAGTAAGAAATGACAAAATTAGTTCACTATTTGTTCAGATTTCAAATGAGACTATTTGGTTTTAAAAGGTTTTAAAAGACAAGAAGGTTTTAAAAATCAGCAGGCTAGATTGTGCTAGACCTGACCCACACCTCATCTTCACGTCTCCTGGGACCCTGACAGTTTCAGATACTTTAGCAGATGCACAGCTCCCAACATCCAGTTGGCCTCAGTGCCATAGCTGTTCAGCAAGGCACAGCAGGCCACAAGAAGCAACTGGACTGCAGATGGAGAAAACCATGGTCCTGTCCGCAGACCTCTGAGGGCCTGACAGCCTGTAGAGTCAGAAGGCCTTTACATTTTATTGAATTACTAAATGCATTTAAAACCACATTCATATAAATTAGAAATACCAATATTAATCAAAACAAAACAAAACCAAACTACTCACCTTTTAGTTAAGGTCAGCAATCCAATTCAGATGAATGATGCACAAGCTATGACTGGTGCAAACCCACTGACTGGTGCAAAGCCAAGAGGCCAGATGGAAAGTGCATCTGATCTCTCAGTTCAGTACATACTGAGTCACCATTGAACTGCAGGGTCAAGGCTAGTGAGAGATGTCAAATGTGCCATCATCTGACTCCTTGGGTTCTGAATTTCCATGCTGTATTGTACAAACATGTACATTCAAAACATGCTGACAATGGCATTGCAGCTAGCCGGTAATTCCTGATGAAACAGCCAGCTAGTCATCAGCGTTTTATTACAATGTTGTCACGTTAATCCTTGGAACACAACATGTCTTCTAATTTCAGGTTTCTGACATTGGTATGGCATTTGCTGGGAGAACAACAATTTTACACAAACTTTTGAAAACCAGTGGGTTTAAAATAAACCCATCAATTGGTGTTTAATAAAATTAACTCAAACTCAATGGATTGCAGTTCATGAGAACAAACCTTATGAATTCCTTGATGATCAATAAATTGCTGGATTTGCATTAGAGTCCTGAATTTTATGTTTAAGTTTTTCAGACTTGTACTTCTTCCCTCCCCTTTGCTAAATTTGATCTCCCCTTCTACTCCTCTTTCTATACTGAATGCTCAAATACTTTTCTACAATTTGCTTTTCCTCTCTCAGGTGAAATTTAAGAAACTAAACCACTGGTTCCTATATTTTTCAAGGTCCATGTTGACTATTACCAATTTTTATTTTCAAAAATTTGAGTTGTTCCAAAATAAAAACACAGGACACTCTTAAAATGTTCCACTCCAGTAATTCTGAGCAAATAACTTGAAGTAACAAATTAGTGTTCTTTTTAAAAAATGTGCCTCTGAGTTATAACTCAGAGTGTTTCTCTGTACGCTGAGCTAATATTCTCCAGGCTTACTTTGATTTAGCACCACTTGGACCCAACAATCATGGATTGTCTCAGGTAGAAATCAGAGCTGTGACATTGATAGCCAGGTTAGTATCTGGTGCATTGTCATTTTTAATACAGAATTTTTTTTTAAGAAATCCAGACCAGCACAAAAATATTTCCTGAAACATGTAAAAATGAGCAAATGACCTTGTAATAATTTCCACTGCTCATGAAGTGGCCCTCTTTAAAAGGATAACTCAAGTGTTTCACAGAATGGTTATTAAAAAAAGAGGTGCAGAAGGTAGACACTGAGTTATTAGCAGAGCTAACCCAAGATAAAGATAGGTTTTAAAGTAGTACTTAAGGACACTTTGAAGTTCGCCCTGAGTGTCCTGTTGGTATCTCTACTTCCAAAGTGTGGAGTCTAGATGAACCAAATGGTGGGATGAAAGGAGGAAAGCATTACTAAAGGCTAAAAACAATGGAGAATATATGGAAGTGCATAACATCATAAATCATGGAGAATTTTAAGTTTCCAATGTATTGTCGATATTAGTTTACAATGAAAGTGGGAACAGTGAACATCAGACATGGTGATTTAAATCAGTAATTTTTACCTGACCAGACCTTCATCCAAGTTCTTTAAATATTTCTACGTAAATATTCTACAGTTAAACATAGAGCTTCAAATTACAATTCAAACCAGGTACAAATAAAATGGATTTGATATTTTAGGTACAGCATTTACCAGACATTCTCATCAGTCACCATTACCAATACAATTGCTATGGTATTTGTGTTAAGGAATTATATAAAAAAAAATCAACAGGAAATTAAACAATGTTCACCTCCACAAGCTTGTCTCCTTTCACAACATCCAAATGAAGTCCCGGCGGAGGCTTCCCTCCCCTGAAATTTAAAACAAGATGTTAGGTTACAAAACTTTGTCCAAAATCTATAAAATTTTCAAATTCAAAAACAACTTTTTATGTTTGCAGGCACAACCTCGTAAGAGGCAAAAATTGACACTCCGTTGAATTTAAAGGATCACTACTGTATAAAAACTCTGTGTGAACAAAGGCATTGAACTCATCATGTAGTAGAATTAGCTCATGCTGTGATGCAAATCTGAACTACAAACTTAGGATATTTTGTTTTCTTGATACAAACTAGAGCCTTCAAACCTTTAAACTGTGGTAGTTCTTGCATCCTCTGTAGCATTAATCAAAATTTATTCCACTTAAAACCAATATCTATAGATCAACCTTCACAATTACACGAAAACCCAAATTGTTTAACAGTCAATGCATTGCATTTAATATGTGGTCACTTGTGGCAAAGTGTGGAAGGTAGGCATATTTGTAGATTAGTTCTAGTCCACTAAGGTGGTCATAGGAGGCAAAGTTTGTATTGCAGCAAGGGAAATGAGATGAAAATTAATGCAAAGTCAGATCTTTCCTTACTCCAGTCAGAGTTAGGATTAGGTATTTGGTAATCCACTGAGGATCACAGCTTGCATGTCACTGTGGAGCAAATAGAGGATGGTGACATATTAAATTTGAGGAATCTTTGATGATTCAAGAAATTAGAGTTCTGATGAAGGGCCTCTGACCTGAAATACTAATATTTTTCTGAAGATGTTGCCTGACCACCTGAGTGTTTCCCATTTTTTTGTTTTCAGAGATGAAGGGTTTTGTGATACCAAAGGGCAACATTTGCAGTTGATTCTGCTCCATGCACTCTTGGATTTATCACATTCACGCGCCTTTCGATGGATGGAATCCACATTGCACCTCTGGAGGAGACAGTCGAGAATTCTTGTAACGTCTTTCCCCGTGGCAGAAAGGAGACCAATCACAGTACAAGCAAACATGGCTCCCTTCTTGAAGACTGTCAAAGTTACAATCTCTTCTTCTCAGATAAGCGTGAGAAGGTCACAAATGTACATCACAAGTATTTCAGTTTTCATATTTTAGAAGGAATTGTGTGCTCTTCCCAATTCCTCATTTTATAGCCAATTGTTGGACTTTTCAACATCTTGCTGGGTCGTGGCAAGGTCAAAGCTGTGAGATGAAGTTGCGAACAACTGCAGTTCTTGGTCAAGGTCATCTTTCAGGTACTTCTCTGGAGTAGGCACTGGTGCCCTCACTGTCCTTGATCAGTTCTTGTTCTTGACTTTTAATGGAATGGGACATTGGGTGTTTGGCACGTAGAGGGTCTTGGTGGCACTGAAGAACCTATGTACATCAAGATTATCAGATCTCCGGTACTATTTCCATCCACATATTCTTTAGGTCATGTGTTTCTTGGCTGTCACTGGCCTTCAGATCTATTTACTCTCCCCTGCATTGTCATATTATTTCCAGTTCAAGAATGCCCTGCATTTTGATTAGCTCCTGGTAATCCCCATCAGGCTAGTCTTGCTGTTTTCTGCTACAGAAACAATCTCCTCTCAGATGCCAATTACGTTGAACCTCAGGGCAGATCAGGCATTATGGATGCTGCAATCACAGTAGGTTGGGAATTACCAGCATGGTGATGAGGCATTGACTTGGTATAGCTTAAGACTTGACTGTTGAGAGTATGTATACTTGTGCTGCTGGTAAAACATTCTGCTGTTTTAGATATGCCTGAGGTGAATGGCTTCCGTTACATCCATAACAGCAATTGTTAGGTTTCAATCACATTACTAAAGCTCTGCCATGTTTTTATCCTTCAATATTGATTTTCCTGTGGCAGTTTCTTTTACCACTTTTTTGGGGTCTGATCAATGGAAATGAAAAACAGATTAGGCAATCAGTGGTTCCTATTGTAGAGTCATAGAGTTGCACAGAACAAAAATGGGCCCTTCTGCCTACTACATCCATGCCAACCTTTATTCCCATCTAGACTAATCCCATTCATCAGCACAAGGTCCGTATCCTTCCATGCCTTGCCTATTCAAGTGCTTGTATTTGATTGCACCATCTCCTCTGGCACCGAGTAAGAAAAATCTTTCCTCTCAGATCCCCTTTAAAACTCCTTCCTCATCTTAAACCTAGGCCATCGTTTTTAATATCCTTATCATGGGGAAAAAAAAAGAGTTGATCTACTCTGTTTACACTTCTTATAATCTTATATACCTCAATCAGTTCACCCTCAGCCTCCTTCAATCCAGGGTTAACAGGCCCAGCCCATCCAATCTTTTCACAGAGCCAATTCAGGCAACATCTTGGTCAATCTCTTTTGCACTCTCTTCAGTGTAATCACATCTTTGAATGTGCTAATGCTACAGGTATCCTGTTGAAACCTTTCTCAGACCATGACACAGTCTAACAGATGTCAATACCTGGATCAAAATGTTGCCTTGAATTTGTCTCCATGTGTTAGGAAAGAATTGTGCTTCAACCTCTGTTAGGGGAATGTCTCATAATATTTTAGCACATATACAGGTACTACAG
>JARFYF010000055.1:9694364-9704673 GCA_030265395.1 Rhina ancylostomus
AACATTGACCGCCTGCTTTTCTCCACGGATGCTGCCTGGCCTGCTGAGTTCCTCCAGCATCATCGTGTTTTTCATCGATAAATCTAGAAGTTTGCCTGCTGAAAATGTCCCGCCCCCCATTAATCTCGTACAAAGGACAATAAACTATCGATTTTCCACCCCTGCCAATAAACTACTTCAATAAGAGGCGGAATATTTTTTGATGTACGGGTCCACGTGACCGGATTAAAACACCATCATAGGTTTTAAGAATTTAGCTTCCCCCATTCATTCAATATTAATACTTGATAATAAACAGCACAGCAACATTCGATGCAAGGTGCCTGTGTTTGTATTAATATTGCAGGGCTGTATCCGTGTTCCCACCCTCATTACACATCATTATATTCATTTCCCAGTGCTGAACTTGTATGGATTCTCCTTGGAAACATTTAATCACTTCATGCAGTTCCACATTCCCCCTGAGCTGGAAAGAAATGTTTCTCCTGAATTCTTTAGTAAATTACGAATTGTCCTTTAGTTTATGGCCGTTAGATTTGGACCCCACCTCCTCACAAGTAGAAACAATTAAAACCTCTCATTATTTTGGAGGACATTCAGTCTTCGCTCAGCTTTTTGTTCAGAACACCAGGCTGTTGCCTTTTCCGATTGCCAGAAGCTCTGGGTTCTAAGACCCAGTGAAAACTTTTTGCATTTTCTCCAGAGTTTCTATATTCTTTCTGTAGCATGGAAACCAGAACTGTATATTCAGTACAGTTCGAAGTATTTAACCCTTCTATCCCCCCCCCAACACACACACACTTGGATCACTCTTGCAAATGCAATTTCAACAAATATTCCACGAAATCCTACAAACCCCCAAGGCAAACACAACACTGCTTTATACTCTGCATTAGGGGACCACTGCTGATTAGTGCAGGAACAAACTCCGACTTAGTAAATATTTACTTACTCTGGTACTTTTCCAAGAATTCACTTTACAACAGATCTTCATCTATGCAAAATGGTCTGTGTGAAAAATGGTTTCTTAAATAGCATGCTTTAAGGTCTGGAAGAGAGTGGTTTCAGTGCAGGTGCCTGAATTTCCTGTGTTTGCAGATGTATGATTGATCAAACGATCTTAATCAGAGCTTCACATTTCCAACAACTGCGCCTTCTATTGCTGAAAGTTGATTTGATAGCTGATGGCAGCTTTTGTAGCAGAGGGTACAGCAACTCCAGCAATGCAATGTGATTGGGATACTTCAAGAATTGTTATCGTCCTGATATTCAATAACTAAGCACATTCAGACTAAGTACTCTAAAGTCACCCCATCTCACCTTTGGAGTCATTGCAATTGCAGCCCATTTTAAGTCCGATTCTCAAACTCAGATTACCATCAAGTATAACAGCTCTTTGTTGACTGCATCAGGTTTTTGGTTGGAGCCATGACCAGAGTCTTAGCTCTACATACAACCAACAAACTAGGCAAATGAAAAGAATCCAAATGAAAAGTATCCAGGTGGCTGGATACATTAAGTTTCAAAAGATACATTACTAATATGCAATTTGGCAGTGAGGAAAAAGTAAGAACAAACAAGTTTCTCAGGTTGGTTCTGAATGCATCAAGCAAATAGTTCATCATCAAGTAAATGCAATGGTGATGTTTTATATTCTAAAGAAAATGCAGTCTTTTCCTCATTTAGCAGATTGTCAAATATACAGCTAGTGGGATCATTTTGCATACTCTGGGGTATCTATTGTATTTAAAACCCATGCCAACTTTGTCAAATGTCAAGGATAATCAGTACATTAGAATCATGATAATGCTACAATCACCACACATGTTGGAGAAGTTCTACATGTTAACAACCTTAAAGATGAAAATGATTTTGAGCAAAAACTTGAGAAAGTAATTTACTTTCCAAAAACTAGTGTAATTTTGGGTGGAATTTGCCCCCAGATGTTCGAATTCAACCAAACCAGACAATCAAGACCAATGTACCTGTAAATGGCATTTAAAATATTAAGGACTCTCAAACTACTGATAACTACTTTTTTTAATGGTGACTTGTGACAGAGACTGACTGAACAGCTTATCAGATAATGCAATACTATTCAGATAATAGCTCCATTCTCAGTAGCCTAACACAGGAATAATATAAATGGCAAGATAGTGTATTTTTGTATATGGGTCTTTCATTGACTATGAGTTACAAGTTGCCAACAATTATAGGTTTCTGCATAACTCATAACAGAATTGTATTGCTTGTATAATTTATGGAAATAAGCTAATTTCACAGAAGAACCATCTTAAAAAAATCAATTGTTACTGATTGCACTAAATGTGAGGACAGCTGCAATTGCCACAGTTCAGCCACAACATAGTACTCAGATGTCAAAATGTTATAGAAAACTTCAAATATACAAAGAACGATTGCATTGTGCTTGTACAATTTTACAGTTCAAATCTAAAAGGGCACACTTAAATCTTATAAGTCTTAACCATTTCAATGCTCCCTATCTTTTTCTCACAAGATGTGGAGTTTGAACAAAGAAGAACTAATAATGAAGCTAATGCTCCTTTTTAAATGGTCTATACCACTGATAAATTAGGAATTTTTATAAATAGACTGAATTATTTCACTTAAAGCACAAATTATATGCATATTATAGAAATAGAAAGTGCTGGGAAATAAACAGCAAAATACTTCAGCTGTCTGTGCAAAGCCTTTACACTAAAATGCACACAATCAGAAAATTGTAATAGCTAATGAAAGCATATGAAGCTTTCATAAACACCCCTTTCAAGTGGAAAAAATGAGATCATCTTTTTGTTTCTTAAGCTATTCTACATCGAGGACTTAACCACATCGACCTTAAGGGTGCAGGCTTTATCCCCCTTCCAAACCAGTGGCAAAAAGCAAATACGCAAAAAAGATGTAGTTTGAGTTTTCATTCAAAGTAATTAACAGCGAGGCGTCTTTCTCCCTTCTATCTGATCCAAATTCACATGAAAATAAATCAGAGGCTACAGTTAAGCAATCAATTCAGATGGCCCTATTTTGTCTTGCTGATCTATCACGTGTAAATATTTGGTAGCCAATTTTAATTTCACTCATTTAAACATGAGTATCTTTATTACTTTGAATGAAAGGATTATAATGTTTCAGGTTTGCTTTCAGTCAACTAGGCAATTAGAATCTGCTTTGTAAGAACTGCACACAAGGAGCTCACTTGACAAATGGGTTCTGTTGAGATGTGCCTCAGTTGATAACTGATTGAGAATTTTCGACTCAACGAAAATTCACTGAAGCTCCAATCTACAATCAAACGTTGATATATGCAAGCATGCCACATCTTCTTTATGATTGATGGCTGAGTACTGGAGACAGACAAAGCAGTATGTGCCATATGCTACTCCAGTATTCAAAAAATTGCATGTTCATGAAAAAAATGATTGTTTAAAAACCTAAAGAATTGTTGAATTAGGCTATAATGCTTTTTCTTTGCTCAATTATAATATCCTAGCTGTTAGGAAGTAATTCCTGAGCTGTGGCCATCATCTGATGACTGTCCGAAGTATACTTTGGTGCCAGTGAGGATCTTGAATATAACTAGCAGATAAGGAAAAACACAATGGGAAATGGATCTTTCTCAGCTAGTAAATTGGTTCTAAAGACTATGGTGCCCAGTGGGCCAATGTTTTAGTACATGAAAAGGGGAAGAAAAGTGTGCAGTCATTATCGACTCAAAATTCATTCCCAATGACCTGTTGATGACATTTCTAAAGAAGTTACACTCATTGGTCTAGAACTTTTGGGATGGATTTCAATTGTCAATAGTAAATACAGTCAGTTGCATGTGCTGAGTATTTCCAGGTTTCTTTTGCTTTTATTTCAGGATTTGTAGGCTGCTTCTCATCTTAACACAATGCCCATCAAATTATCTGGGAAGACACCTGCAGCGACCAGGAATGGACAATCATGACCCAGTACTTTGTATGACTAGTTGGCTTTAACTTTTAACATTGAATGTGCCAATTTAAACACACAAGCATGGTTTCAATTGCTGTCAGTATCAGAATTAGCTATTTAACAAGTACAATGGACAATACTATATGCACTCAAACTGTCCCCACTTGTGTAGGTTTTGAGATTATTATTTACATTTATGCAACACAAACCCTCAAAAGTCACATGTAACAATTACGTAAAGCACATTCACTGCAAATAGAATATTGCTTCCAAAGCTCTGGATTTTACCTAGTACAATATTGTTAACATTTTCCCTAGTTACAGAACATACAACTGTTCATGTCAGGCCACATAGTTACATTGGTGTGTAGGAAGGTGGAAATTCCTTGAACGGCAATTCTGGTGCTTTCTTTACAACCTCCTCATGTAATGGCAACTTCATAATATCTATGTATGCTGGTGGCTGGGTCTGGATGAGAAATAATTTTCATTACACACTGATATTGGTGAATAAAATTCAAATAAATGGGAGAATGCATCAATTCATGTAAGTGTGCAAAATAATGGACTTTTCAAAAGGTTACAATACCTCATATAATCAACATACCAAAACAAATGATGATAGAATTTGTAGGCATAATATGGTTTTAAAGAAGCATGAAGCAAATACATTTCAAATGGGACAAAGTAAGGCAGAATACAAAAGCTGTTAATGTACTACAGTTGCATATCTACCCTGAAATCATATATCAGCTGATTTTTTTATTTCTATAAATGATATGGGTAATTTATAACTGTCTAACCTAAACTATACTCACTATTGATTTTTCGGTTTACCTCCTTGCGAAGATGCCTCCTATTTGAAAAACCGAAAGAAACAATTTATATATTCAAGACTGAAACTATGTACTAAACAAAGGGAAGTTTTCTCTGATGTCCAACAAACACAAATTAACTCTAAACTGAATAGGCATTTATCACCTCCATTTGTTCCCATTGACATTTCTCACTTCCTTTTGCCAATGAAACCAGTAAATGAAACCAGTACTATGCTATAGTCTTGTAATAATAGTGAAGTACAATACAAGTGAAAACTTAGTAATTATACCACCCCAAAGTACAAGCAAGCCATATAACCATAGTTCCCACTTGATTGACTGGCTGTTGGGCCAGTTTAACCATGTGCATTACCACAAATTCTTACCAATTTCACAAAAGCCCAACCCTATAACATTAACCAGTGGAAGTGCAGATATAACATGTCAACATGGTTCACAGCCAAGATCTCCAAGGGCTCAGCTTCTAATAGAAGTACTATTAGATGCAGACCACAGTTTAAGGAGTGCAAAAAACCTCTAATGAGATGCATAACTACTGATCATACCCAAATGAAGGAAGACAGCATATTTAATATACTCATCTATTTTCAGTTCATTGATCATCAAGTTCAACGAACCCGGGTACGAAGATCAAGGAGAGTGTCCACAAGGCTGCTCTCTTGTTCCAATTCCTTCATAAACTTGAAGCAGTTCCATACAGCTTTGATTAAGAAGCACTACAGTCAAAAATCAGATGATTTGGGTCACAATACTTGGTTTAGAGAGACACAAGAGACTTTAATTTGTACACGTCCATGAATATCAAATCAGAATTTGAAAAACAGCTTGATCATTTTAATTGAAATTGCCAAGCAGTAAATAAAAGTACAAGGCTTGGTAGGCAGCAACATTTTAAATCTCTTTAAAGCTGTTGTTGGTTAGTTTACACTGAACTTTGTTGAGGCAGGTAAACAATGAGCAAAACTCAAGTAGCTTTTGAATAGGTGAGTGTAACTTTGCATTTTAATCTTCCTTCCCCTTGTTCTGTTATCAGATATTACAAATAAATAGCAATTTTCAGTTTGAAGAAAAGGTTTATTTCCAAAACAAACTATTTGTGCTTTCTCAGTGGAAGCTGTCTGACATGTCAATCACCCCAGTGCTTCAGTAAAACTTTTAACTTGATTTATTAAAATAAAGACATCAAAAAGAAATAAAATTCAATTATTGCTGCATAGATTTAGTGTAATGACAATCTGAACTTGAATTTACAACATTAGCCTCCAAATATTACAATAGCACAAGTTAAAAAGTGGCAAGTGCCGTATGTTCTTTGGTCAAGACAGACCATACAGACTGTGGAAGTACCAACTTTTATTAACCAGGGATAAGAATTAAAACAGATAATGGAGTTTCCACTTTAAAAGCAACAGGTGCATGTTCAAAATTCACCACAGTGGGGCAGCACAGTGGCACAGCTAGTGGAGCTGCTGTTGCAAAGCTCCAGTGACCCAGATTCAAACTTGACCTTCGGTGCTGTGAGGAGATTGAATGTTCTTCCTGTGGTTGTGTTGGTTCTCCAGGGTGCCCAGGTTAAATACGTGCAAGTTGGTAGGTTAATTGGTCGCTGTAAATTGAGCCCATTGTGTAGTTGAGGGGAATCTTGAGGAGAGTTGATGGCAACATACAGGTAAAATTAGTGGGGGTAACTGCCATTCAGGACTAAGAGGGGAAAATGTCTTCACCTGGAGTATCATTAAATGTTGGAATTTTTTTAAACCCGAGAGAGATGAGTATACTCAAAGCAGAGATTGATAGATTTTTTGATATTAAGGGAATCAAGGAAAAAAAGGGGTTAGTGCAGTAAAATGACATGGATGCAAGAAGATCACCAATGACTATTGGATGGTAGAACAGACTTCAGGAGGTTCAAGAGAGAGAAGCAAGAGCAGACCATGATTTTTTTCAGAAAATTTTGAATGGCTAAGTGGCTCTTCAGTTTTAAAACAAAATATTAACTAGGAGACACACATTATATCATTTTTCAGAAGACTGTTCATATAAATATTTGGAACTAGAAAGTAATATGTGGAAAGAGATACTCGTCTTTGATGGAAGATAATTACTAGCACCAGATACAGAAGGAAGCCATTTAGCTGTTGTTTCCTTAATCCTGGGAATTACAAGACATCCACTTTAACACCGGTAATATCCAGTTGCTTCCAGATGGACTCCAGATATATACGCATTACATTGTGAGCTATTAAAACAATACAGTGATCATTCCAAAAATATTTGTTCAAATTAATGTTGTTTTATCTTAATACACCAACATAAATTTGATATTCAGCAACATTTGTATTTCTTACCTTCAAAAACATAACTGTTATGAACATAATTGAGTACATAATCATTGCTTTGCCGGAGCCTGGGCCTGAAATAGCATCTCTTTCTGGGAAATAAAACTTAGCAAGAAAAATATAATTTACTTAAAAATACAAGTCATATAAATATAGTACAAGTTCTTCATACCACTCACTCTTCCTTTGGATGTTAAAACAGTAACAGTTTAGTGGAGTTACCAATTATAGGCTGTAACTCAATGAAGTCAAACCGATAGGATGAATATCCCTTCTGTACACCAGCTATAAAGATTCCCTGTGATCAAACAAATGTGACCACTTCAAGTAAAAACAAATATTTTATTCCACGAGGGCAACTAAATTGCTTAATTACAGAAAAGTAGTGGCAAGCATCTCTCTTCAAAAGTTAGTAACTTAACAGATGTCAGGGTACGTCTTGAGATTAGAATCCCTGCATTATATCGCAATTACAGAACAACCCAAACCAATTCAAAAATCAAGAATGTGAAATTAAGGAAATCTCAAAAAGCAGCATTTGTGGCATCTCTAATGTACGAAAAAATTCCAATAGATTTCACAGGAGCAAAGATTGTACAAATGAAAATTAACAGCAAATCAAAAATAGACTAACTGGACCAACTAAAAAAAAAGAGAGGTAGCCTTTAAGGAGAATATCACAGAGTGAGGTGGAGAGCAGACAAAATTTAGAGGGGGAAATTTCACTGTGGGGGTGACATGGATGACTGAAGACACTACTAACATGATAGAGGAAGAATACAAGTGGCCAAATTGGAGGAAGTTCTTTGACGATTGCAGGGCTGCAGGAAATTATTTAAAATTGGAGTCAGCAAAGCTTTGGATGATATGAATGAGGTTGAGATTTTAAAATGAGAGGCACTGAACCAGCACAAGTCTGCTAACACAGTGCAGGACCTAACAGGGATTAGGATATGAATCATGCAGGTTTATTTCCAGGCTGGAGGGATGCAAGAGTAGATGAAAGTTTTAACAATAGATCACTTGAAGTGCAGCAGAGATGTGTGGAAGTAGTCATGTTGTGATAGAGGGAATAATAGGGTCAGGGACTTGGCTCAAGATAAAATAGGCCAACCACATTTCCAACAGCCTGGGTCAGTTTGTAACAGCAGACTGAGAGTCATATTCTCTCAAGAGGAAGGAATAGGGTCAGGCATGAGCAAAGTGAATTGCATTCAGTTTGTGTTTAACTGAGGAAATTAACACTTAACTGGTCTTTAGTCACGGTAATTTGAACAGTTTCCTATTAATTCTGCAGATTAGCTCCACTTCTATGGGAAGTTTGTTGACTATATTGGGCAGATCATGCCTGCCCCATACCAGATTCCCAAAAAAGACACACTATTCCCAGCTCTGCTACCCAAAGGAGTTAACCAGGAAGCCAGAGGAAAAGATAGCATTGTTGAATGATTGAGAAAGTGACGAGACGATATGGTAGCCCAGGAGTACATATGGCACCTGGATACCTCATCTTCAGATGGAGGGAAGCTTGCAAGATATAGTTGAATAATAGGAGGTGGCCCAGGATGGTTATTAGGAATTCCTGATGTTAGTGGTAGATTACGAGAAGACACTGCCAGAGTTTCTTCTATAACAAGGTGGAACCAGAAGATAGCATTCCCACTCAATTGAACAACAAAGATGTTTTGCAGAAGACTGAAATAATCAATTGTGCCAAAAGCTATAAACATGGATAACGAATGATTCTGCACCATTCTCAGCCACAGGGGATACCATTTGTGACTTTGTACAGGGGAGGGGTTCAAACATAAATTGCAGGGAACATGTCTGTGGAGTGAGAAGGCAACCACAGACAGAATGGGGTGCAAGGACTAACAGGAGATTAGATTAACAATAACAAGAATATGATTAACAATACACTTCTAAAGGAGGGGAACAGTACCCAAGGCATTAACTGCAATCTAATAAATAAAAGCTAAAGAGGAACCAAAAGTTTTCATTTTCAAATGGGAAATCCAGAATGACAAACTAGATAGGCACTTACCACATTTTCCACATAATGCTTGATATGTACATATTCTGGTAGCTCAACATAGATGCCAATTACTTCTGTGCAATAGATGGCAAAGTCCACGACCAGGTAAATTATAAATGGAGCCAGAAAATGTGTATAATACTAGATCAGAAAATAAACATGGAAAAAAATCAATTGCAGTACTAAGTTCCTCATATCTGAGAGGGTTAGGTAAATTTGAGGACTGAAATACTCACTCATGCAAAATGTTACTTCATACTTCAGTTACCAGCACAATTCATCCATGATTGAGCACATCAGTGCAAGATTTTATAGCATCTCATGTGCATGCTCCATAAGTAAAAATTAAGTTTTGTCATTATACTAGAGACTTGTCCTACCCACAAAACCAGCCACATTCCAATCACCATGGTGAGTATCTATTAATTGCAGACACTTGTATACCTTTGTTTTTTTTAAATAAGAGGGTTATATTTTAAGAAAGGCAAAACATGGAAGGGGATGAAAAGCATCTTCTAAAAGCTTTCAAAAAGTTAATTTACAAATTGATTATTAGACATTTTTGTTTATAAATCTATCTATCACAGAAGGCTGACTCAATTTGCCAGGCATATAGTTTGAATCAATTCACCTCCTTTTGCCTCATTTCTTTTCACCACTTCTAAAGGAATAGAAGATGGCTGTTAGGTGATTGACTGTTATTCAGTTGAGTCCTTTGGTAGGCAGATACAGGCCCAAAGGTATTAGTGAGAGGTGGTCAGGCATAACAAGAAGCATAACCCACCAATGAATCCATGCCTTGCCTCCATCCTCAAATTCACCATTACCCATTGAATATCAGTTCACTAAATACAAATGCTGAGATTATTCTGATCTTTTTCTTTACATTCTAAAATCACAATAAAGAACAAACTTTTTTTTACATAAAGAGTCTTTCATGATCTCATGACACTCCAAAATATTAAATAGCCAACCAAGTATTCTTAAGTGCAAACATTATTGTAACATAGGAAATATGCTTGACAATTTGAATAAATTAAGGCTCCAAAAATAACATTGTCTGGACAATCCCTTCTCATGGTAGTGGTGAAAGGATAGTTAGCCAGGACAACTCTGCAATTCTTTGAATCATGATAATA
>JARFYF010000055.1:9769630-9782231 GCA_030265395.1 Rhina ancylostomus
TGTTTACAGCTGCAGCATGACTTCCCAACTTTTATACTCAATGCCTAGACCGATAAAGGAAAACAAACTGTGCACTGTCTTTACTGTGCAAATGCTGTATTAATTTTTCCCATTTATCAACAAAATAACACAGCTTACTAATGCTGAAAAGTATATTCAAGATCTTTGGAGACTTACCCCAACTTGGGAGGGGAAGACCAGATAGCGCATTTTTGAATATGAAAATGTGCAATGCCTGGGAATGTGCAACCGACGCCTGGAATTTCAGGATTCTTAACATCTACCAGATATGGACTGTGTTTAATGTCTCATCTGAAAATGGCACCTATGACAGTTCAGTACTACCTTAAAACTCTGCTAAAGTGTGTGGCTATATTTCTCTGAAGTGGAAGCTTTCTTAATCAAAGTACAACCACTCAGTTAAGTTGTTGATCATTCCATGAAAGCTTAGGAAAAGAAACTTGTCTTGTTAAGTAACCATTAGAGTGAATTAACTGCAAGGAAAAATAACTAAAAAAGGATGCAGGAGGAGAAATGTGTATGTTTGTCACCTTTTGAATGGAACTGTTTAAATCAGTAGCTGAAATTAACCTTGGATTTATTGTTGTTAAGTTTATATTTTCTATTTTTATAGATGTTAAAAAATTGTAAATAATTTGAAGGATTAAACAGCTATTGGTTAGCAGTTAAGCTACAAAACCTAAAAATTTAAGAAGAGTTTTTAAGAAATTTCAGTTATTCACTGATAGTTCTTTATACACTGTTTGCATCAACAATTTTAGCTAGCTAAGGCTGTCCTTGGGTTATGACTTTGATATTGTGACAACATTTGATCAGACTTCAATGGCATGAGTCACCCTTCCAAACCCAATGTGACTTCTGCATCAGGAATGCACATGGGTGCTTCAAGGCCCAGAGAGGCCCAAGGTTGTGGGTATCTACAACGGTCTTGTAAACAAACACCTTGGCCTGCACCAGCTGGAAGACTATCATCTATAAACAGTAGGATAGTCAAGGATGTGGGGAAAGTAAGCACTAAAAGCTGTCTTCCAGCTTTATTCATCACACAAAAAGTCACATACAATGATATCCGGTCTGTCAATCCAGCCAATGTTGTCTTGGGATAAGAGTCATGAACTAACTATAGCAGTATTTACAAAAGTAGAAATCCTATATGACATATTGTCCTTTTATACATCCCCTATTTATATTTTGAATAGCAGTAAATTAAGAGCATAAAGTTCTCTTGATTATTTGTAGGGTAAAGTGATTAGTCTAATTATCAAAAAGTTATTTGGAAAGATGTTGTGAGATATATTTCAGTTTGAGAGTTAGAAAGACATAAAGAACACAAAATCATTAAAACAATGATTACAGATTGCATTTAAGCACCTACCGTAATATTAATAATTATGGTTTTCATTTTCAGATTTGGCTGTTTCATGAATCCTGTGATGCTGCCAGCCAGAATGAATGGAAACTTGTGTCAGGTTAGTTTTTAAGGTCAGTTCCGTCAGTTGGTGGAAAGTACAGCAGTATCATTTCTTTGAGTCATGCTTGCTCACAGAATGCACTAGCTACATCATCTATCTAACTATCCAGAGCACTGTCTTACCATAAAGTGGGAGGGAATGGCAGATGGACAGATGGTGGACAGTGCCTTGAATGAACAGTAACTGAACTGTGGCAATAAGCTTGATGACTCTTTTTAGTAACATTGTGTTGGCATGTCATGCACTATCCTGCTGCTAAGTTTAAAGTACCTTTAAGATCAGAAAGTACAATAATTACAAGTGTTTTAGTTTTTAATTGTTTAGTTGGGGGAAATTATGAAGACTTTGTCAGGCTGCTTGTTGAAACAGAAGCATTCACAATTGATTTATAAATTCTTTTCTGTTTAAGATTAACATTGCTGTGTACCTGTAATAAGTGGAATATGGTAATGATGAACACATTTGAATCAAGAAAGAATTCTTTCCACAGGAATGCATAGTAATGGTGTCAGTGCAATTGGGTATATTCGCAAGGTTGGTATTTATAGCTCATTGCCTGGATGCTGTGAGAAAAAGCTGTAAGGTCTTATAACACCCTAGTAGGTGCTATTATTTGTTGCAAATACATAGTTTATTAGGCCAAATGTAAAGGACAGTTCAGAATCCAACACATTTGACAGGAAATCCATACGTGTCAGACTGGTGAACAAGTCAGACATTTAGGATAAACTGAGACATTAATGGTTACCTTTAATGGTAACTTATTTTCTTCCTAGATTTTTAAAAATAAATATTTTCTAATTGTGCACTCTGGATTATTAATTGAGGCCTCTGGATTGCTGGTTCATAAACTTTCCTCTGCTTTCTTCTTCAGAAGATTAAGCCAATGTAGCTATAGAGTTTTGTAATTGTTTCTAACCATTACACAATTTAAACATAGAACCATTTGTTCTTTGAGCAAGTCTGTTCTAATAGATAATTTCTAAACATTCTTTTAACATTTACCAATAACTAGCTACAACCTTTAATGGAAATCCTGGTTAACAGCTCCTACCTGTGGTTTGTTTAGCCCAGTGACCACACCTCAAGCGAAAGTTCTGAACAGCTTTATTTGAACCTTTGAGAACTTTGCAATACTATGGGCTTTTGTAATGCACAGCTGTTCTGTGTTCTATGATTCAATTATTGGTCAATTTACATTATCCCCAAATTAAAATTACCACCTTTATCTTGTATATGCAGTATAGCCAGTGATGAAACATAAAAACATTTAAGACATGTTTGCAATTATATCGATAACTCTAAATTTTAATTATTACCTTGAAAGTAGTTTCTATGAATATGATTGTATGAATACTTCGAAATTCCTTCATGCATCATTTTGTGATTATATTAATACACTTATTTGAAATGCTGATGTGATTTAAACTCATCCAAATTTATCAGTTTGCAAGCACTAACAAAGATAAAAATTGCAGTATTTTCCTTTCTAGTTTACCTTGCATGGTCTCTTATATTCCTCACATTTCATTTAGACATAAAAAGAGGAACAGCTCTGAGAGCAATCCCAGCAATCCATTCCACTGTGAAAATCTCTTCCTTTTAAATATGATGAGAAATATCTTTCATGATAGAGCACAGAAGTAATTATATCGTCTTTCTCCTTAATTATTTCAGCAGTGATCTTGCAGTGTTTCAGGTCAATTGTCCTTGTACTTCCAGCATTTTGTTTCTCGTCAGATTTCTGGAATGGACAGTATATTGTTTTTCTTTTGCATCGGACATGCTTTCCCCAACACTATTCCTTCTAGTTTGGTTTCATTGGATATCAGGCCATTTTTCTATGAATCACTGATCTACCCAATTAGGTAAAAAAAAGACAAAATGGTAGATCCAAATTAGAATCCTATCATCTTATTTAATGTTACTTCTGCTTTCATATTAATCTTCAGGAAGTAACACTCTAGTCTTATGCCAGCTTACTTGACAAAGGATCGTTTTCCGATGAAGGATTAATGACCTCAAGTGTTAACTGTTTCTCTTTCCTCATGTGCTGCCTGATATGCTCAGTATTTCCAACATTTTCTGTTTTTATTTCAGATTTCCAGCACCTACATTTAAAAATAAAATAAATTAAATTAAAATTGGTCTCAAAATGTCATTCTCTCATTTTCTGCCTGAAATGAACAAAATGGGATAAGTGTTTTGGATAGTTCTTCCATCTCCCCCCCCCCCTAAAATTAATGAAGGAGAATCTGTATGGACAAATCATGCTTGATTAATTTGATTGAGACTTTGACAAAGTAACAAAGAGAAGACTTTACGGCAGTACAACTACATACAACTCTCTAGAATGTTTTTGATTAAGAGAAACATATTAGGTTTGTCAGGAAAATTGAAGCCCATTGAATAAAGTGATTGTATCAGAATGAATACAAAGTTGACAATGGAATCAAAGACACACTGCTAATGTATTGTTCATTTTGCAAATGCAAGCTACATCTGTATACTGCAGGTTGACCACTGAGGCCGGGATGAATCAGAATCAGGTTCATTATCACTGACATATGTTGTGAAATTTGTTGTTTTGTGGCAGCAGTACAGTGAAAGACATAAAAACATTAAAAAAACTATAAGTTACAAAAACATAAAAGTAGTGCAAAAGAGAAATAATGAGGTAGTGTTCATGGACTATTCAGAAATCTGATGGTGGAGGGGAAGAAACTGTTCCTGAAATGCTGAGTGTGGGCCTTCAGGCTCCTGTACCTCCTCCCTGATGGTAGTAATGTGAAGGGGGCATGTCCTGGGTGGTGAGGGTGCTTAATGATGGATGCAACCTTCTTGAGGCACCACCTCTTGAAGATGTCCTCGATGATGGGGAGGGTTGTGCTCGTGATAGAGCTGGCTGAGTCTACAACCCCCTGCAGCCTCTTTCAATATTGCATATTGGAGCCTCCAGACCAGGCAGTGATGCAAACAGTCAATGCTCTGTATCATACATCTGTAGAAATTTGCAAGAATCTTTGGTGACATACCAAATCTCCTCAAACTCCTGCTGTAGAGCTGCTGGCGTGCCTTCTTTGTGATTGCATCAATGTGTTGGAACCAAGATAGATCCCCTGAGATGTTGATGCCCAGAAACTTGAAGCTGCTCACCCTTTTCACTGCTGACCCCTCAATGAGGATAGGTGTGTGTGTTCTCAGTGAAGACTGGTGGATGATCTTGATTCTGGAATGGAGGTGACATAGATTAAGCAGTTTTCATTATTGTGGAGGTTAGTTCACTCCAGTGTGACTGTTGGGGGTGATATCCAGCTTTGTAGCCTTGATCTGTTGCACAACAACCTATTTGATCTTGATTTACTATCAAACCTGACTGAAGAAGTTAAAGATGCCATATGCCAACATTAAAAACAACAAGGCCTCAGGAACAGATTGATATCCCTACTAAAGTTCTCAATCTTGGCTCTGGGAAAATTTATTCAAAAATCTATAATCTCATTGTCCATGTTGGGAGGATCAGAGACACTATTTCATGATCATTTCAAGACAGGAGACAAACCTGACTGTGGCAACTATAGAGAAATCTCACTGCTATCTTATCCAATGGCTAGACTTGGGTATTGACAGAAAATCACAAGTACAGTGACTGAGAGATATTGTTGCTTTTGAGTGTTGGATGATGTTACAGATTAACTTCATTGGTATCATGGTTGAAATTTCATCTGATTTTTACCCCTACTCCATATCTTTTCTCACATTTTCTTCCCTGGACAAGGAAAAGAACTGAAGAATCTCCATTGCAGCCTTAGCTGAGAATTCTGGATTGTACATGGAAGTTTCCCTGTCTGCGTAGTTAAGTTGCACATTACATTGTGCTTTTATTCACAGAGTTTACTTGTTTGCTCGTATTTTCGTCCACGTTGCCAAGAAATACAAAATCGACCTTTGGGCTATTCATTGAATGCAAGGAAAGGCTATAAACGTTTTCCCCGAAAACAGTTCTTTTCAGTCAATTTTC
Source organism: Rhina ancylostomus (assembly GCA_030265395.1). NCBI lineage: Eukaryota > Metazoa > Chordata > Chondrichthyes > Rhinopristiformes > Rhinidae > Rhina > Rhina ancylostomus. The sequence continues at coordinate 9,775,145 of JARFYF010000055.1, forward strand.
AAACTATGAATGATGTCTAAATATATTTCACACTGTGTATACTCCAGATACCCCCCAAAAGAGGACTATGGTCAGATGAATATATAAACAAAGAATACCCACCTCTCTCACCTTTAGCCTGTATTGTAAATATTATTCAGATTGGTTTTCCTGAATCCCCAGTGACATTAGATTAGTACATCAGTTAAAATTACTTCACTTGCAAAACACCAACTTGTTTTCAGAATTTTGGTTCACAAGTGCAGTTCTGTGCTAGTGGAGTAAACATAAATTTAAGAACATCTCTGCTGTAATGGTGTGTTCTTTGGAAGGTTAACTGCATTTCTATCCACCTAAGAAGATCAGAAGGGTTTTGGTTCAGCGCTACTCTACATATTAAAACATGTACACTTTGTGGATGTTCTCTATAAATATATATTTATGTCTGGAGTGTTCAGAAAAGTACATTTGTTTTTGGAGAGCAAAGTAGGAAAACATACATATATATTAGTCTTCCTGGCTAGGGAGAAGCAATCTATTTTGCTGTATCAGAAGGAAGCTAATAATTACTCAGTCACAAAACTGATTTTGTTTAAAAACTATTTTAATACATATTTTTTAATATGAACTTCATTTTAAATTTTGATTTTATAATTCCTTCCTTCCAGTGATGTGTATGCCTCCCAGAATAGAAAGGTCACAGAATTAACCTTTGTTCTATGTTAAGCTACTGATTGTGGCTGAAGTGTCAGTAGAGGTGTTGCCACTGCATCTCTGGTTTAGGAAAAAGAGATAATTGTTGCTTAATTGGAATTCATGGTCTCTGTAATATAGTCAAACTTCCCAAAGCTCTTCAAGGAGCAATTGTCAAAGTTTAACATCAAGCCCCATTGCAAAATATTAGGGCAGATAAGTGAGGATTTAAGGATTGCCTTAAGAGAGGAAAGAGAGGTTAAGGAATGAATGAATTCCAGTGCATAGGAAGGCATAGTTATCAAATGCAGAGTGATTTTAAAATTAAGCATTTTCAAGGGGGCAGAATCAGAGGAGTGCAGATATCTTGCAGAATGGTATCTCTGGAAAAAATTTAGGAAAGAGAGCCAAAACAATGAAAGGATTTGAAAGGATGAGAATTTTAAAGTAGTCTTCCCTTAACTGAGATCAGTGTGTATCTGCATACAGAGGGATGGTGGGTTATTAGGACTTTGTGCAAGTTATGTTGGAGTGTCTAAGTTTTTGTTGGATGATCTCCAGTTTAAAGAAAGAATAGAACAAGGGAGTTGGTCCTGGAGAAACTGAAATAGCTAATGGTCGATTTACTAAATGTATAGATCTGGGTTTGATCCAATAGCAGAAATAGAACTAAAGAATCTTATGGCGTGAAGATCGGTAGACTTGATAATAGCATGGATGTTTGATTAGAAGCTCACCTCATTTCCAAAACTGACAACAAAGATGTGAACTGTCCTGTTTAGTTTAAGAGCATTGGAGTTGACAATTGTGGCGATAGTAGCAAATTGGTTAAATCACTGGAGACCTACACCATTCGAGGAACTTGATACGTACTGAACAAGATTAGACATCAACTAGCACATATTTCCCCATGTGATAGTGGTTAGACACGTGCCCAAATGCGTTCCTCTCAGGCCTTGGTTTGGCTTTCTTTTCTATCTCAAACTATGCTACTGTTGCTCCTTTTATACCTTTTCCAACCAAGGTAATGGTTTGTGTTTATCGCTTTCAAGAATGCTTTATCTTTGCCTCTTTTGACCACATTTCCGGTTCCTTATCAGTTCTTTTTACTGTTATTTTCTTTTGGGTTTATAAGAATGGATACCTTTTCGGGCTTCACTATCTCCTGTGAATGACAGAGCTGTCTTTTTTCCCAGAATATGATTTGTATGTCTTCATTTTGTTGTTTCTCAATCACTTTGCCTGAATTTGCAATGCCACTGTGCCAGTACAACTTCTGTTGGTTGGTAGACAGCACCTTCAGCATTATCCAATCACACCTTTGTTCTGTATTTTCTGGTCTAAACTCATTCTTAGAGAAGAGATTGAAAAGATGGCGGGGAGGTAAAACTGGCTGTCAACTGTTCACATGTAAATATTGATAGGAAGTTTTATATGTGAGGACATCAAATATCGGCAGAAAGATGAAAAATGGAAGCAGACCAAGGATAGATACTTGGGACACCAGAGATAACAGTTCAGCTGATTCTACACAACAAAATAGGAAAGAAAAGACACATGGATCCTGATGCAGGGTCTCGATCCGAAATGTCAACCATTCCTCAGCCTCCACAGATGCTGCCTGACCCACTGAGTTCATCCAGCAGTTTATTTTTTGCTCTAGGAAAGGATGAAACCAGATGAGCATTCCTGGTGAAGTGATGATATAGAAAATGCAATAAACTGCTTCAAGGACTGCAAACAGAACAAAAGGATTAATTATGCCATTCAGATATGATGTCATTTGTAACTTTGATAAAAGCCATATGCATGTGAATGTCTGGAAATTATGGCTTAGGGACATGTAATATCTCACTATCAAATAAACAATTCCAATGTATAGGTCTATGCATTACCAATTCCAGCTGGTCTGAGAGCTGCTGTCATTTGTAAAGTTTGAATTGGACCACAATTTTAATTATGATATTATGGAATGATGGAGTAGGCTTGGACTCTGAATGGCCCACTCTTGTTCCTGTGCAACTCAGTCTTTGGTTTCAGCAAAGGTGAAAATTTTACTGATGCAATTTTATAATTTGGATTCAGATGGTGTTAGATGACAGTTGCAGTTAGATGATAGTTACATTTAGATCTACTGTGATCCTATCAAATGGCAGAGCATACTTGAGTAGTCCACTCCTGCTCTAAATTCATATCTCTATTATAACATTTTCTATATTGAATTAAGGTACATGATGGCACAAAGGCACAACATAAGAATGCAGTATGGGAGTTTATATTTCATGTTACTAGATTAAAGAAATTAGAGGTCGATTTCTTTAAAAGGAGTTTGGAAAAACTACTGCCTCTGAACAGAGCTGATTTAGCAATAACACGTTTATTTAACATCTATAACAATGCATAGATGTAAATTCTAGGATTCTATTTTAAATGGCCTATCTATTTATAAGCCCTATGATGTGAGAGAGTGTTTATTTTGCTGTGAGTTTCCATCTTAAGATTTGGCAAAGCAGTCTGCAGATGCTGCAATCTGGAACACTCTGGTCTGAGAGCTGCTGTAAGAACTCAGCAGGTCAAGCAACATCAGTGGAGGCAAAAGGTGTAAGTCAATGTTTTGCTTCGAGACCCTGCATCAAGAATGAGAGGGAAGAGCAAATATTGCTAGTATATAGCAGTAGGATGGAGAGGGGGGTAGATGGGAATAGAGGCTGGAAGGTGATGGTAGGAATCAGATGGGGAGGGGATGGTGGGCAGATGGAGACAGGTGGAAGGGGGTTAGGAGGATGGGAGATGTGAACAAGGGAAGAAGAAAACGAGCTGGATGGGTGAGTGTGTGTGGGAGGAGAATACATATGAGTTATCCTGAAATTGGAATATTTAATGTTCATACCACTGGGTTGCAAGCTATCCAAACAGAATATGAGATGTTGTTTTTCAGTTTGTGTTCGGCTTCTCCGTAGCAATGGAGAAGACAGAGGACAGACAGATCAGTATCAGAGTGGGCAGGAGAGCTAAAATGACGTGGAACCAGAATCTCAAGATGGCCATTGTGGACAGAGTGCAGGTGCTTTGCAAAACGGTTGCTTAGTCTACACTTGGATTCACCAATGTAGAAGCCATATTGTGAACATTGAATGCAGTAGACCAGGTCGGAAGAGGTGCAGGTAAACCTCTGACTCACCTGGAAGGGCTGATTAGGTCCTGGGATGATGGTGAGGGAGGAGGTGAAGATATAGGTGTTAGACCTCCTCTGATTGCAGGGGAAAATGCCAGGGGATGGGGAGCAGTGGGTGGAAAGGGATGAGCGCAGGGAGTTACGAAAAGAGTTTTCCCTGTGGAAAGCAGGAAGGTGAGTGGGGGATGGGGGTAGAGAGGAAGATGTGACTGGTGGTGGGATCACACTAGAGCTGGTGGAAATGATGGAGGATAACGCTTTAGATGTGGAGGATGGTGGGGTGAAAGGCAAGGATCAAGGGAACTCTTGCTGTTCTGTCTGGGGAGTGGGGGTGAGAATAAACATGGAGGAAATGCATGTGAACAGCATCATCAAGCTTTTTACAGTATCAATAATTCATTAGTCACACTCTCTCACTCTTCTGGCAAATCCTCATGAAATAAAGCAACCTGCAATCATAGTTGCAACCAAGCAATAATAGTCAACTAGTGGCATGCATATTGTGGAAAACAATCCTAATGGTAGTTATCTAAATAAAGCTATATTTTACTTATTTGTCTGCTTTAGCCAGATTGAGAACTGAGAGTGATAATATTTATATTTATGAATTTGTGCTCTTTCTGCGAAAGGAAAAGAAAAAGAACTTGCATTTATGCAGGTCTTGCACATACATGGGACAATCCAAACTGCCTTCAGTCAATGAAGTAATCTCTATCATACAAACAAGTTTGGATGCTAATGTATATAAGTTCTCTCAGATGCCAATGGAATGAATGACCAATTTATGTGTCCTTCACAATGTTGGTTGAGATGAGATGAATCTTGGCAGCACCTGGGGGTTACTCCTAACCTCCTAAATGAGGCAAATGTGCTGAGCCAAAATGACTTAAGAGGTATTAATCACTTTGTTTTTAGTCAGTTTTATTTCCTTCAGGACTTAGCCTCAATTAAAGCATTTTTTAAAGGTTCTTCCAAAAGAGTTCTTGCTGTAGGTTATCTGTTGAGTCCTCCTGTGCTGTATTTATATGGGTACTGGCAGCTATCTGGTAGCTCAATCAACCTTTAAATTTGTGAAATGCTGATGACCTATTATTCTAAGAGTCAATCTCAGTGAAGAACTATGTCAAACAAGTTCTTGTTGAGTTGTTCACTGAAGCATAGAAGAGGATGGGACCTTATGCTAACATCTACAGGACAAATATCCTTTACCAACACTGCCCTCTGATGATAAAGGTTCATGGCAAGATCCTGGAATGTGGGAACTACTTTTTATATCTTTGGAGCTACCTCTTGATGAAGGCAGACATCAATGATTAAATTCACCATCACTTTCACTGTACCATCACAACCTTTGTTTGATTGAGGAAAAAGATCAAGACCTCAGATCTGGCACAATACCCCTGTCCTCCAATGTGCTTCTGAGATCTGAATTACTTACTACAAGCACCTTGTGCACTTGAAAGACATCACCAGTGTTGCGTCCAGGACCATTCACTAGGAAGATAAGCAAACCAATTTTGGTCTCCTTCCCCAGCAGTGAGGCCCTAATTATGCATAGTCTGCTCTCTGGGGCAGGTCACAACATTTGCTCATCTGACATCAGATTCCTGAAACAAACGCTCTATTCAAAGCTCTGTCACTGAAAGAAATGACGGAATGCATAAAGGTAAAGGTTCAAGGTTGTGTTCAAAGTCTCTGTGAAGAAATGTAACATTTTTGGGAATCCCTGGCCCATGACTGCTCAAAGTAGAGAAGGAGCATTCAGCTTGATATTGAGAACCTCATGTCCATGCAGTGGAAGCATACAGAAGCTCTGCATAATTGGCACCACCCCAGAAACTACCCTCTTGTCCACTGCATCAGCCATCTTCTGCTCTATCTCCACTTCCCACATAAGAATCTGTAGTTTCCACAATGGTCTCATCATACACCTCACAACTCACAAAACCAGAGTGGAAATAAGTCATCCTCAATCCTTAAGGACTACCTAAAAAAATTTCACTGAGACAGGTATGAACAATGCCTCATAGGTGAGCCTGATTCTGTCCTTTGTATTGTACTGCTGCAGAGACCAATGGATATTGGACTGCAATTGGAATTGGATTGGAATTGGTATCTCCCTAAACAGAGCAGTGTAACAAATTGTTATGGCTAGTTCCATAAGTACCTCGCACACATTAGGAGTTGAATATAGGAATCTCCTGGCCTGGCTCAGTACATTTCCCAACTGATCCATTGTGGAAATAGTCCAACTAAATTTATTATATCAGCTTCCTTTGAGCTCTAACACAGTATACGTTCCATTTAAGTGTTTAATAGGTAGTGTTTAATATATACATAAAATATGTATTTTTGAATTTGTATTCATTTTTGGGATTGAAGGATCATTGGCAAGGCCAGCATTTATTGCACATTTCTAACTTCCCTTGAAAAGGTGGTGGTAGGTTGACTTCTTGAAACCTTGCAGCCTTGGTGGTGAAGGTATTCCTATAGTGTTGTTTTACTCCCAGCGATCATGAAGGACTGATCTGAGTCAGGATCATGTGAGACTTGAAGAACTGCTGCACTTCTTCTTGGTGGTAGAGGTCACAGGTTTGGGAGGTGCCGTTAGAGTAGCCTGGGTGATAACTGTGTTGTATTTTGTAAATGGTATAGACTGCAGCCATGGTGTGCTGGTGGTGGAGGGAATGAATATTCAGAGTGGTCGATGAGGTGCCAATTAACTGGGCTACTTTTTCTTGAGTTGTGCCAAGCTGTTTGGAATTTTGGCACTGTACTCAGCTAGGGAAGTGGGGGTTATTCCATTGAGTTTCCAGCTGTGCCTTTTAGATTACAGAAAGGTTTGGGGACATTGAGAGGTGAAATCAATTGTTGCCAGATACCCAGCTCTAATGTACTCTTGCAGCTACAATGTTTATGTGACTGGTCCAATTGAGTTGGATTGTGCAATTGTGACTGGTCCAGTAGTGACCCCAAGGATATTGACAGCAGGGAACTCGACAATGATAATGCTATTGAGTGTTAAGGTAGGTAGTGAGAGTCATTTTGTTGTTGGAGATGGTCATTGCCTGACATTTTTGTGGCATAAATTTTACTTGCCACTTACCACCCAATGCCTGAATGTTATCTATCTTGCTACATGCAGACCTGGGCTGCTACTTTTGCTGAGAAGTTGCAAATGGAATTGAATATTCACGCTTCTGACCTTCTAATGGAAGGAAGGCCTTGATGAAGCATTGA
>JARFYF010000055.1:9824992-9841109 GCA_030265395.1 Rhina ancylostomus
AGTGGAATGGAGAATTATGTTGACAGACAACTGGAAGTCATCTCTGCAGATCGAATGGGGAGGTTCTGCAAATGAATAATAAAAATCATAGCCCGTAGCAACAATGGAATTGTGTTCAGAATCTTGGAGAATATTTTGTTTGATACAGTAATACCTAGATGCATTCCTTATAGGTAATGGAGAGAAGTCAACATCATCGCTAATGTAAGACTGCATGTTTCTACATTTTTTTTATATCCCAAATAGTATTTATTGTCATCCTTGTTGCTGAAGTCTTTCAACTCCTTACACCTGAACATTGTTTTTTTACTGATTTCATTTTGTTTGTTGGTTTGAATTTTTAAGGAAATTATTTATGTTGTAGGATTGAGTTGGTGAATTACTACAGGTGTTACGCCATGGGGCTTTTAATAACTGTAAAAATTAAGAAAATATTGAGGGAATCAGTAGCAGAAGTATGTGCTTCAACTGCATTATCACCATTTACCATGTCTATGTTGTGAATCCTGGCTATGAAAACATATAGAAGTTGGTAAGGATGTGAAGTAATTCAGATCTACTTGTCCCTTTTAAAGATACTGTTTCTTTTCCTGTGCAGGTGCTGATAATTGTTTCAAAGTTAAGAGTTGCCTTACAGCAATTACGCAGAGTGATCATTCTTCATTTATTTAGATATGATGGTTTACAAACTAATTGACCATAGACACAATCATATTTGAGCTCAATTTTGCCTTATCTCTATGATTGTCAGTCATTGTCACTGGATTTTAATTCCTGGAGCTCCCAATATGAGGGAATCTCTCACCTAGAGAACTGCAGCAATTCAAGAAGACAGCTGATTGCCACCTTCTTAAGGGCAATAAGAGATGGACACTAAATGCTGCATATGAATAACAATCAACATACTAACAACTATGTAATAAAGTTCAGGAACAAGGACTCCATCTCATTCTCCACCAGCAGCCACTACCACCTCAACCCACAAACCTTCCTGATCCAGAGATACTGAAGAAAATTACAGCTCCCACCCTGACTGAGATCAGCACAAATTAAATGAAAACATGGGACCTTATGGTTTGTATATTTTAATTGCATTACTGCAGGTTCTGGAGTGCCATCATACAAGTGATTAATTAAATATCTGAGAGCAAGCAAGGTAGGAGAAATTTTCCCAGAGGATTTTTTGCTGTACAATTACTGAAATTCCTTATGGAAAGGGAGGACATTTGGCCCATGGTGTTCTTGCCAACCAAGAAAGAGCTGTGAAGACTAATCCCACTTTGTAGCTCAAGGTCTGGAGCCTTTAAGTTTGTAGCATGTCAAGTATTCATCCAGTCATTTTAAATGTTATTCAGTTTTCTGCCTCAATCACCCTTGCAAATAGTGAATTCCAGACCCCTGCCTCTCTGCCCAAATGTATTTTCTTTGGTTCCTTCTAATCTTTCTACATTGCAGTTTAATATATGTCATCTGGTTATTGACATCTCTGCAAAGGAAAATAAGTTCTTCCTGTTCATTTTATCTTTATCTGTCATAATGTTATGCACCTCAATTAAGTCTTTCTCCAGCATTCTCATTTCTAAAGAAAATAAACACAAGCCAGTGAATCTTTTGTCATAACCAAACATCTTCCTTCCTGACAACGTTCTCATAAATCTTCTTTGAACACTCCTTGGTACTCTCACATCCTTCCTATAATGCGGTGTCTAGAACTGTATGTGATATCTATCAGTGATCTAATGTATTTTGTACAACTCCAGTTTGACACCCCACTCTTATATCTCAGTCAATAAGGAATAGCTTTTGTAACAACATTATTTACCTACCTTGCTACTTTCAAGAATCTGTGGACATGCACTTCTGTAGCCTTTTGTCCCACAAGGCCTTTCATTATCCTACCACTTACTGTGCATTTCCTTGCTTTGTTTGCCCTCTGGAAATGTATGTAAGGACGATTATGGGAATCTGAATGACATTGGGTGATTCTGCGGCATTAAGATCCTTGGAGCTATTTTGGAATCTTTGGGGAAGTAACATACACAATGAGTAACAAATAGCCTGGGAATAGTTGGAACAATATTGGGGATGACAATGGCAAGTTGAGGAGAAATGGCATTTCTCCTCTGGGCAGAATGAGGCACCCAGTCCCAGAGAGGCAGGGTTGTTGCTGGAGAAAGGTTGACCTGTCTTCTAGGGGACAAACTAACATGAAAGTCTGGTCTAATGAGTATCAGTTGTATTTCAAGCCATGTTAGAGAATAATATAGCCAAAATGTAACTTTCTACAAGTCATACTGGAAGCCATTTATAGCCTGGATCTAATATTGCCAGTCATTTATTGGCAGTGAAGCTCCTGAGGCAGCTTCTAAGTCTGTTAACCATTAGTCAAACATAACATAGCAGTAAAAGAGAAAATATTGTTTTCAATTCTGAGTGCTTACTGACAAGTTTTGTCATTTTAGTCAGATGTATAAGGCCAAGAGGCTAATGGTCAGATATATCAAAAGTTCTTTTGGTCCATGACAGGAAAAAGCTGCTAATACATAGCATGATTATCCATTTTATAAATTAATTGGCAGAGCTGAGTTGTCAGACTACCTTGAAAGCAGAAGGTTTAAACTGTATCTGGACTCCGTTTTTATTACAAGAACAATTCATCTATTTTTTTAAGTATCCTTCTCAAAGATAATCAACGGTATCCCATGGATTTTAAACTCTATGGAGTTCATATGAGAAAACAATTGCAAGTAGCTTTTATGCTGTTTTAATTGTTTTAAATGACTTGTCTCAGATGTCTAACTTTATTAAGGTATCCAGCTGTCATTACAAAAATAGAAGAATGTGGAGTCATATGGAAGATGATTATTGAGACATTTCCTCAAAAAAAATGGAAAATGTAACCAATGTTATAGATAGAGAAATATGATTGTTCTGAATTCTGAAGATAATGTTTTAAATGCATAACTTCTGGATTATTTTTATCATTTATGCCAGCTTATATGTGAACTCTTGATGCATCTCAGTCAGAAATCATGCTCTTCAACACATACGGTATTTAGAATCAGAGATATATTTAATTTATTTAATGCTTGCAATAACACTTTGCCTATCATTTTATCAATTAAATTTAAAAATGCACACACTTGCCATTATTATCTGCATAATGTGAACATTGGGCATTCCTTTCATGATATTGACGTACTTATTTGATATGGAGTGCTTTTGCAGAATATTTGCAGAATATTTGCAGAATGGCTTGCCCACGGAAGGCGTAGGATGGTAGTAGATGGAGAATATTCTGCCTGGAGGTCGGTGACTACTGGTGTTCCACAGGGATCTGTTCTGGGACCCCTGCTCTTTGTGATTTTTATAAGTGACTTGGACGAGGAAGTGGAGGGATGGGTTAGTAAGTATGCAGATGACACGAAGGTTGGAGGGGTTGTGGATAGTATAGGAGGTTGTTGCAGGTTACAACAGGATATAGACAGAGTTGGGCGGAGAAGTGGCAGATGGTGTTCAATCTAGAAAAGTGTGAAGTGATACACTTTGGACGAATGAACATGAAAGAGTACAAGGCTAATGGCAAGAGTCTGAGCAGTGTGCAGCAACAGAGGGATCTTGGGGTGCAAGTCCATAGATTCCTCAAAGTTGCTGCGCAAGTCGATAGGGTGATTAAGAAGATGTATGGTGTGCTGGCCTTCATCATTTGGGGGATTGAGTTCAAGAGCTATGAAGTAATGTTGCAGCTCTATAAAACTCTGGTTAGACCACTCTTAGAGTATTGTGTTCATTTCTGGCCACCTCATTATAGGAAGGATGTGGAAACTTTAGAGAGGTACAGAGGAGATTTACCAGGATGCTGCCTGGATTAGAGAATGTCTTATGATAAAAGGTTGAGAGAGCTAGGGCTTTTCTCTTTGGAGTGACACAGGATGAGAGGTGACTTGATAGAGGAGTATAATATTATGATGGGCAAAGATAGATTGGACAGCTAGCACCTTTCCCCAGGGCAGCAATGGCCAATACCAGAGGACATCCATTTAAGGTCAGAGGAGGAATGTTCAGGGGAGATGTCAGAGGTAGGTTCTTTACACAGAGAGTGGTGGGTGCCTGGAATGCACTGCTGGGGGTGGTTGTAGAGGCTGATACAATAGGAACATTCAAAAGGCTCTTCGATAGGCACATGGATGTAAGAAAAATGGAGGGTTATGGGCTGTGCAAGAGGGAAGAGTTATATTCATCATGGAAGAGGTGTTCATATAGTTCGGTCCAATATCGTGGGCTGAAGGGCCTGTATTTTGCTGTACTGTTCTATGTTCTATCTCCAAACTACATTCATATCCTTTTCTCATATTGAACCTCAACACCACTTTCTTTCCTTTCAAAGAAGTTTGACCTTCAACACAACCTTTCCTTGATTTTCAACTGCAGACATTTTGTTTCTTCCTACTTCTGGAAGTTTGATTCTGTCAAGTCTACACAATCAGAGAGTGCTTATTCTGATGAAAGGCCACTGAACTGAAATATTAATTCTGTTTCTCTTCTTACAGATGCTGCCTGCCTTGCTGAGTAATCACAGCATTATCTGTTATTATTTCAGATTTCATCTCTAGTACTTTGCTTTTGGATAGAAAGTATGTTGTCCTGGAGCAATTAGGGATAAACAACAAACATTATACTGCATGTCAGGAACTTCGGGTATTAAGAAAGGAAGAAGGAAGTTTTCCTTGTGTTCCCTGGGAAAGAGAAGAGTTTGAGGTGACCCAATGTAAATTGTAAAGGAATTGAGAAGCTATTTCGTAAAATTACATTTCAAGAATTAGTTTGAGCAGGTATTGTCTCAGAATGATTTATGGAAATAAGAGCATAAAATGGAAAGGAAAAGAAATTGAAGAAGATGAGGTAAAGGCAGGTAAAGTTTCAAGGAGCTAACAAAGGAAATAATTTTCCAGAGGAGGACAGCAAAGTGTCTGGTCAATCAGCCTCAGTGGTGGAGGAGAAGGACTGGATAACAATAAATAGATACAGTGGGGTGCATACAGGGAGATATAGCTGACAAAGACAGAGATAGAAAAGTGATGGTGGGAATTGAATATGAGAATAGGATGTTATAGTTAATCCATTTTCCATTGGGCCATAAGAGGCTAATGGACCATGTCCAAGATGGAAAAGGTCCGTGTCTGGAGTTCTGGGCTGAGGGTTTGTGGAAAGTTGGTAAAGAGAATGGTTGAGAAACTGGACCCAAGTGTCAAAGGCATGGATTAACATAGATTAAAGCTGTGGTGATGGACAGATGACAGAAACAGGAAATATTTCATGTGGGGAACAAAGCAGTCATGGTAATATACATGTACTGACCAATACAAGCTGTAAAGAATAGGAAGCAAAAAAAGCAAATTGCTGGAGGGACTCTGCGGATCAGGCAGCATCTGTGGAGGGAAACGGATGATTGACGCTTAGGGTTAGGACCCTGCATCAGAGTATCAACCTGAAATGTTGACCATCCCTTTGCCTATACAGATACTGTCTGACCTGTTGAGTTCCAACAGCAGTTTGTTTTTTGCTCCAGATTACAGCATCAGCAGTCTCTCTTGTGTCTCCATAAAAAATAGGAAGTCAGAACTAAACCTTGGTTGAAACCTTTTACATGTTCCTACTCTAAGATATTGACATAAATGTTCTGAATGAGTTCAAAAGAAAACCAGAGGTATTGTTAAAGAGAGAAGTGATTTTGGAAATATTGAAGAGAGAGATGTGTGAGGTTCAAGCATATTATGACAAGCAAGGCACAGATTTGTTGGGCCCTTGCCTGCATAGAAAAATCTTATTCTGCTGTGCTCTTCATTAGATTATCATTACCTGCACTCTCTTATTTGGAAACACAATAGCTACCAAATATCAAAAGATATGACAGGAAGACATCTTTGTAGTAAAGAGCTATGAAATTGTCATCTTGCCAGTTGATAATAAGGTAATTATATACCTTAATGCAGGTATATAAGAGCAGGAATTTTGAGGCATTTCCTTCTTGCCTAGCTTAGGAACATTGAGAACTAATAGCCTGAGCTGTTAGTTCAGTACAAGCCAGTATTCAAACCAGTTCTCGTATGAGTTCACTAAAAGTAATAGAGAGAAGAACTGAATTAAAGGATACAAAATTGAAAGAAATATCAGCCAAGGCAGAGAATAGTCTCAAGACATCCAGTGTATTTTTGATTTAAACTTCTATCATAATTATTGGCAACATATACCTTTCTTTTTCTTGAAAAGTATAAATTATCAATTATATACATGAGCAATCTTTTCACTGGATTTTGTTGCTATACAATTTATTTGATTCCTGTTTTCACACAGGCAGCCTTAGTCAACTGTCTGCACGTTGAAGATTTATGTGCCAACTTGAAATGTGCAGTTAACTTGTTGATATGCTTCTTGTCCTTGTGGTTGTTTAATTTTTCTTTTTTATTAATTTAAAAGTAATCAAAAGTTTACTATATATATTATGTTCAATCCAACATTTATTCTATGCCTATGAGCTCTGTACAATTGACTTCCGTAGCTTTCAATGGAAAGTCAATCAAATTTCATGCATAAATTTTAATGAGTATATAAGGGCCCAAAAATTACAGTGCTGCAAATTTAAACATGGTGATAGCATTTACAAATACCACTCATTTTTTTATACAATGCAATTTAAAGGACACTTGGTAGTTTTCACAGACTGATTAAAATTGAAGGCTGGATCGTTGTATTTTTTTCAATTAAATTCACCATCAAAAGCACTGCCTGAATCAGGGAAGCTGTGGATGAACATAATAAATAATATAATGTTGCAGGGTGTTTCTTTTCTAAGTTCTATAATTTAAAAATGACTGAAAGCCCTTTAAATCTATGTAAAATTGTTCCATAGTTAATGGTCTCTTAGGCAACCAGAAAGATAATTTTTCATTATTTGTTTACAGCATTTTTAGATCAAATATTGTGTATTACAGGCAGCATTTTTAACAAATATTGAACACACCCTATGGCTAAAATGACTATTTTATCAAGAAATGTTCTTTTTTGAAATTGTCTCCTATCTTAATGAAGTTGCCATTTGCTGTAACTAAAGATCAATAAATCATTTGTGGTTTGGTGGTGGCGCAGCAGATAAATCATTGGGCTAGTAATCCAGAGACCTGAGTTCAAATCCCATTTTGGTAGATATTAAATTTAAATTCAGTTCATAATTTGGAGTTTGAAACAACAAAATGTCATTGAGTCTTCATGATCATGACTGCAAAATCTACTGAATTGTTGTTAAGAACCCCAATTAGCTTTCTAATGTTAATTCAATGGAGGAAATCTGCCAAATGTACCTGACCTGGCTTATATGTTGCTCCAGACACAAACCATGTGATTGAGTCTGACAGAGTCAGGCAAGCCTTTCAATTTAAGAGCAAATAGGATGGACAATAGATGCTGTCCTTGCCAGAGATGCCCAGATCCTGAAAAAGCAATAAATAAAAAACAAATTCTCTTCAGTATAAGCAATGTTGTTAATGTTGAAACATTGCACAAGGTCTACTGAATGGATATATAAAATGAAAGGATTTTCCTTTGCATAGTCTGAACCTAGTTCAGCCATAGTGGAAATAGTGATCATAAAACTAGCCTTGGAGCCATCATGTAAGTGAAATAAATCATGTGACATTTATTATTCAGCGGTCCCTGCTTTATAAGTGAGGATATTAGTAAGGGACTCAATCGATCAGAGCTGTGTGCCCTCCTCTGAAAAATAACTGGTGACAAATGTTTCACAAACCCAAGAAGAGCAATAATTTGTAAAGAGCCTCTCAAGACCTAATATGACTGATTTTCCATTTGTTGACCAGTGAACTTTCCTGATCCCTGTTCTTTTCAAACCTGGCTAATAACTCCCGTCAGGACTATTGAGTAGCACATTTGCCATTGGATTGTTGACATTGGTACGTGGAGAAGACAAGAACACAAGAAAATAGGAGTAGGAGTAAGCCAATAGCCCCTTCAAGCCTGCCCCATCATTTAATGTGATCACGGCTGATTTGTACAGGCTTCAACTCCTGTGCCATTTCTCTATGCCCCTCTATTCCTTGATCTATCAAATATTTAACCATTTCTACTTTAAATATTATAATGATCCAGCTTCCACCACCTGGCAGAGCAGAGAATTCCAGAGACTCACCATCTCCTGTGAGAAGAAATTTCTACATACCTCAGTTTTAAATGACTGTCCCTTTGTCTTGTAGTTATATCCCCTTGTTTGAGACTCTCCCACTAGTGAGAGGATGCAAAGTGGCCTCAGCATGATTTTATCAGGGACATTAGTTGATGTTTTGAATGTATTCTTGGCATAATTTGCAATTAATCAGTCTGTAATTGGTGGCAGTTCATCCCATTGATAGTTACAACTTATTACTCTACTCTATTTCCACTCTGTGGCTTCATAGCAATGATGGTCTTCAGAAAATCATCTTATCAGCCAGCATTGGTGAAGCACAATGATGTCTGCAAGCTATGGTCCAATTTGTTTGGTTGTATTGTCCTCTTAATGTTACTGGCAGGATGATTACACAGATGCATTTGTAGCAATTGCTTCAACACTATATTTACATAATCCCAATCAGGAAGTTTCTAATGCGTAATGTTTAGGCAAACATAATAAATGAACAATTGTGTAGAAAATGTATGCCTGCAAATCAGCTTCTGGTATCACATCCCTCTTAGTAAGAAATAATAATGGGAGAAAGATGTAAAACAAGCAGTAGTGGTACTTGAATGCATTCACACCAGCTCGAGAACTAAGCTTGTGTGTTCAGAGGCACTGGGGAGAAGGGAAATGATAAAACAAAGACATGTCCCAGTCATCTTTAATATCCTCACAATCCTTTATGAAAATAGAGAATAATGTATAATGTCTCGTTATAACCTTGTGCAGAGTTAGATTATGTGGAATAAAGGATAAGAATATTTTAAGTCCAATGGCATTCATGAATTCCCTTATCCATTAAGTTGTTGCCAAGCTCCAATGTAATAATAAAACACTTTGGAAATAATTTGACAAACTCTGAAAAATGGTGCAGAAGAAACCCAAACGATTGCTGTGGGGAATTGCATTCTATCCTCCAGTTCACCTCATTCCCCAGAGTTCCTGCCATTCCATTAAACTGAAGCTCATTTTAATCCATCAGAAAGCACTGACTGATTTCATGCTGACAGTGTATTAGTTCTAGTCCTCTGGTGATGCTTATTTGCATATCATTTTGACTGTATTGAAGCTATTAAGCACAAAACTGGACTACAGCTACAATCCACATGTCAAAGATGGGTGCTAGTTCCAAATAGCCGGTGTGACACTTTCCAGGTAGATTCATACAGCAGGGAAACAGGACCTTCGGCCCAAGTGGTCCATGCCAACCAAGATTCCCATATAAGCTAGCCCCATTTGCCTGCTTTTGGCCCTTATCCCTCTGAACCTTTCCTAACCATGTATCTGTCCTAGTGTCTTTTAACGGTAGTGTATCGGTTAGCATAATGCTGTTGCAGCACCAGTGACCCAGGTTCAATTCCAGCCACTGTCTGTAAAGAGTTTGTATGTTCTCTCTGTGTCTACGTGGGTTTACTCCAGATACTCTGGTTTCCTCCCACATTCCAAAATAAAGAGAGGTACGGGTTAGGAAGCTGTGGGCATACTATGTTGGTGCCGGAAGTGTGGTGACACTTGCTGGCTGCCCCCAGAACACTCTATGCAAAAGATGCATTTCACTGTGTGTTTTGATGTACATCTGACTAATAAAGATATCTTATCTTAGCTTATGTTAAATGTTGTTAACGTACTTGCCTCAACCACTTCTTCTGACAGCTCATTCCATATACGGACCACCCTCTGGGTGAAAACGTTGCCTCTGAGGTCCCTATTGAATTTCTCCCCTCTCACCTTAAATCTATGCCCTCTAGTTCTTGATTCCCCAACCTTGGGAAAAAGACTGTGTACATTCACCTCACTATGCCCCTCACAATTTTATACACCTCTATAACATCAGCTCTCTTTCTCCTGCGCTCCACTGAATAAAGTCCCAGTCTGCTCAACTTCTCTCCAAGACTCAATCACTTGAGTCCTGGCAACATCCTCGTAAATCTCCTCTGCACTCCTTCCAGCAGGGTGACCAAAACTGAACACAATATTTCAAATGCGGCCTCTCCAATGTCTTGTATAACTGCAACATAACATCCCAATTTCTTTACTCATTGCCCTGTTCTGCCAAAAGCCTTCTTCACTGCCCTATCTACCCATGCTGCCACATCCAGGGAACAATCTACTTGTACTCCTAGGTCCCTCTGATCTACAAGCCTCCCGAGGGTCCTGCTGTTCACTGTGAAAGTCTTACCCTCATTTGTCTTCCCAAAATGCAACACCTTACACTTATCCAATTGAAGCTGCATTTGCCAGTCCTTGGCCCACTTACCCAACTCTCTGAATTCCTGATAACTATCTTAACTGTCTACAACACCACCCATTTTAGTGTCATCTGCAAACTTGCTAATCGTGCCTTGCACATTCTCATCCAAATCATTGATAGCAATGGGCCTAGCAACATCTACAATTCACTTTAAGTAAAGCTTTAGTGCATTTGTCATTAGCTTCTGGACTACATTTGTTTGAAAGATGAAAAACTCAGTCCGTATATAGAGCCTGAAGTTAGAGCACAGACAGTACCATTTTGTTAATGGTAACATCGTTGGCTGGCAAGTTTGCTGGTTAAATGTGATGTCTTCTGCTGGAACGGGTGATGTTGAGTGTTGGTAAGTACTGATGCAGCACCCTGTCTGCATCAATATTTTCCATCCCTAACTTGGAATACATAACAGAGTTTATTGTAAAACAATTTTCTCCTTTTTTAAAATATGATACAAAAATATGTATTTTCTCCTAAATTATTGAGGATTACCACATATGGAAGCAGTGGTTCTACTCAAAACTAAAGCTCAGTTTTGTAGATCTTGAAAGAATTGACTTTAAGCAGGAGATCTTTTCTAGGTATAATGCATCTGCATGTTGACTCTACAAAATTAAAATCAGTGAAGGAACCAATTCGGTGTTTTGTGGAGGAATAAATGTGGATCGATGTCATTAGACTTGGAACTAGAGTGTGTTAGAATTCATCCATCCAGCTGGCATATAGTTTTGGTAAAATCTACCATTCTTTCCTTAATTAAATTTGAGCCTAACAGAATGAAATTCAAATCCAACCTGCCCAATGGATTCTTCCCACATGGACCATTATTGCTATACCGTGTTACCAAACAGCTCGAATTGTGAAACAATGCATCTATGTTAATTTATGTTCCTATGCTGCAGTCCATTATTCTAGCATAATTCAGGAGTTGCTGACACATTTTGTGATGGTACCTACTGAAAGGCAATTGGACGGCGTACCCTTATATTTACAACACATACACAATTTGTATGAAGAGCTGGCTTATGGCACTCAGAATAAAATAGCATTAACACTTATGATGCAAAATTTAAAAGCTCTGCTTAAAAGGATCCTGTTGCCAGAAAGCTGAATGTTAAAGTGACTTCAGCCTCTGCTGAGAGGACTGTGCAGGCACAATAGCATGGCTGAAGGTCTTCCTGCAGAATGTCATGTATCTCAGTGATGGCAGCTTTGGAAAACCTGAGCCTGCAAATACATTACTTTTAGGAGAGATCTATTTAGGATGTGGTATCTTTGAAGAGCCTCTTTGCTGATGGGCACATCTTGGTCTGCTTCAAGGTTGTTGACCTGTCCTGAGTAATGATGTAATGACTGCAGGTGATGTCAAGGCTGAGACATCCTTTGAATGATTACCTTGGCAGCTGAATGCTGGAAAGAAAACACTCCTTGATACTTTCAGCACGCTCTGTAGACTTTGAAAGGTGACTAAACAGTCTGCAGTCAGGTCTTACGGTACCCACACAAGTCTCGTAACATCAGTAGAATGCCCCTTTAAATGACAATGAACTCCTACTTCTACCAAGACTGTTCTATGACTGTCATACTGTAGAACTTTCTGCTCCAGTTTATGTTGGTACAATTAGAAATGTGCATTGAATGAACCATGATGTTATTTGGTGTGTGGCTGACGTTAGGAAAAGACATATTATATGAACAATATATGGAAGAGCCCAGTCCAATTTTGTGTCTGCAGCAATTTCAGCCAAAGATGTTCTTCTATGTATGGATGAAGGCCAGGTGAGACCAAAATTAGATCACATAGAACCTAAAAAACACATGGCATGCAATGGAATGTTTAGTTTGGTGTTATTCCTCTGCAGGCTTCCAACATGTTTTTCTCTTTTCCCTATTTCATTTATATCTAGGTATTTCATTTAATTATTTGATCCTTTCCTCCATTTCAACCTAGATCAAAAACACTAATCATCCCAGTTTTGAAATTTTCAGTTGAGACAACCTCAAAAGCTTTTTCTGGGAACGTATTCCAGGTTTTCATGACCCTTTGTGGGAAGAGACACTTCCTCGATATCTCTAATTTTAAGGTTTTTCCCTGAAATCTGGGCTCTTCCTATGCTAACCTCCACCCCACCCCACTTCTTTCTCTCTGTCTACCATAAAAACTCCTCTAACCATGTTGAACACCTCAATCAGATTAGCATTTTGACAATGAGTGATAAGGGGTAAATCAATTGTGCAGTGCAGATGAGCCCTATTTAATCCTCTAGCACCAATTGCATATACCCATCATCCAGCAGGCATCACAGGATAACCCTTTAAACCAAGAATCCTGGCTAATTTTGCCTTCCCAGAAAATTCTGCATGCCAGTTGTATCATTGCTACCTGTACTCTATCTGAGCTTAGTTATTCAACACAGAGCATCAAAACTGGTATATTCCTGGGAATGTAAGGATCATTGGAGAGTGTATTAACTACTGAACCATTGAGAGACCTCTATAAATCTTCTCTTCTAAAGCTGCTTTGCTTTGCTTGTAGTCTTGAGATAATTTCTTATTTGCTTGTTTTAAATTATTGTCCTTTGCTACAGAGATGAAAATTCAAGGCATGCAAGAAACTAATTTAAATCATGTCAGTTTAAACGATTTGGATTAGTCATGGATTAAGGATGTAGGTAACAGCTGTTACTGTGCATCTCAGTATTGTTCTGACAGTTAGAATGAATGTGTAATCTTACACAATTCCAAAAGCTCTTATTCCCCAGCATTGTGAAATCAATGTGAACAGTACAGATTGTATAGGTCTCAGATCTGACTCCTATGCTGAATTAGCTATATCTCATGGAAGTACTGCCTTCAAAGTCTTGGAGGGTTGGTGTGGAGAGACAGAGGAGACATTAATTAGATTTGTCAGCCTTGATTGTTGGAAGTATTGACATCCATAAACTTCATTCAGAAATTATTCCCACTACAGGGCAGTAAAACTAATCACGACAGGGCAAAGTGTGGAGGCACGGTCACAGGATGTGACCAATTCCACCAGATTAGAATAGATATTGAATTGAGTGGCAGAAATCCTGAAATAGATGAAGACCAGAGGCATGGCTGACAAAGATAAGATAGAAACTTAGAAGCACAGGCACTCTGGATTTTATCACTTGTCCAATGTGTTAATTAAACCATTTTGATATCAAGCTGGAAGTTGTCAGCCAATACACTGAGACTTAAAAGATCACTGGCAGGCAAAATAGCAGTTAATTTAAGTAGCCTTTTTCTCACAAATAGTATTGCAAGCTGGGCTCCTCTGGGTCATTCATATAGCAATAATTGCTTTAATTAATCTCCAACAGACATCATGCTTTTCAGTCACAATTTTATGTTGATGATTCAATATCTCTCATCACGTTGCACTTCTTTGTGTTAATCAAATCTACAATGAAGAAAAAGTCCAATTAAATGTGAATTGTATGAAAACAAAGGATTAGAAATCCTTTTATAAAACTCTATATGAGTGAATTTTATCTAAAACCTCATAGCTAAATGCAATCGGTTTCTTTGTGCACATACCATCTAGATCCACCCCGTGTCTGATGCACATTGGCAAAAATGACAATAGGCATCCTGCACACTCAAGGCCCACAAATAAAGGTGTAGCCATAGAGCTTGTGTGGCCCAAGCTATGCCTATCTCTTTGTAGGATGCTTGGAACAGTCCTTGTTTCAATCCTACTCAGATTAACCTCCCTCAACCTTTTTACAAGTGCTTTGATGCTTTAGGAAAGTGCCTGTCCTTTTATAACAAAACAGCCCCTTAATGAAAGATCATTAACCTTAAATGCTAACTCTGTTTCTTTCTCCACAGATGCTGCCTAACCTGTTAATATTTCTAGCATTTTCTGATTTTATTTCCT
Organism: Rhina ancylostomus; assembly: GCA_030265395.1. Lineage (NCBI taxonomy): Eukaryota > Metazoa > Chordata > Chondrichthyes > Rhinopristiformes > Rhinidae > Rhina > Rhina ancylostomus. The sequence continues at coordinate 9,839,375 of JARFYF010000055.1, forward strand.
TTACTTTGCTGCATTACCATGGAGTTTGTAGTGACAAGGAGTAGTATTGTCTTGGTGGATGGTGCTGAGGAATAGTTTATTCAGTAAATCTTTTCAAAGTAGAGCAAAATTATGTTCTTGAGCATTACTTCCAATTTACATGAGGGAATTATCCTGTGAATATTACATGGACAATATTGAAATATAATTGTCATGCTGCAACAACATGAATTAATTTTACTGGTTTTAAAAGAGAAACCTACCACACAAAATTCAACTTTACTTTCAGAAATCACACTAGTGATCATTTCTGGGTGAAATCATGCCATTTGGGGAATTGGACCAAACACTTCTGTGCGTGATTCATATTAATGTGTGAACTTTTTCCTCAGTCTGTGTGCTTCTAATAATATCACTGGTCTCACACTTTATGTTCCCACCCATACTAGCATAATTTATAGTACAAAGCTCCTCATTACAACCATTATGGAATTGCACCTTATTGTCTGCCTGCACTGCATTTTGTAACTGTAACACTTTATTCTGCATTCTGTTATTATTTTCCTTTTTGTACTACCTCAATGCACTGTTATAATGAAACAATTTGTGTGGATGGCATGGAAAGCAAAGTTTTTCACTGTACCTCAGTACATGTGACAATAATAAACCAATTTACCCATCTCAGTAGATGTAGGAGTACATGCCATCAGGAGATCTGAATGGGCAGCTTCAGGACTGATGTCAGAGCATGTTTAGTCTTATAGGGAGTGTTTTCTCCACTGACCACTCAAAGTGATTTGGAGACCTTGGAGATGGAGGCAAAGACATGGCTCATAATGGAGATCTACTCCTGAGAGACTTCATAGGCACCACAAACTAGATAGACCACTCTGAACAATGAATTTATCAGCTTGGGTTTTCCAAGGCTGTTACCATTGAAAAATGTGACATTCTTTGCCAGGACTGATCTCTCCATTGAAGTTAATTTCACATTGACTCTCAACTTCCTGGCCATGTGACCTTCTGAAGCAACCACAGCAGATCTGTCATGTTCCCCAACTTTCTGCTCACCATTGCTTCACAGAGGTCAACCCATGCACTGTATTCACAAATAAGTTATTTTATTGACTCTTGATGGCATCTCAAGCATTGGGATTTGCTATCATTTCTGACTTTCCCCAAATGTAGGAAGCCATTGACTAGGCTCATGCAATAGCTCCCAGTAAGAATCTGGTCCTTCTCATCTTCAGGACATATTTACCTTCCCTCAATGTGCAGATTGTTGTGGATCACCAGAAGAATTTTGTCGCAGTGAATGCCATCTTACTGGGAAACACAAATGCCTCCATCCTGTGGGAGCTGGCACTGCTGAACATTTTTGTTCTGTTGGAAGGATGCACCTTGGGGGTGAAGGCCATCCAACTTCGATGTTCTCCAACCACAGCAACAAAGTGCAAATACAGTGAGAGCCATCCAAGTACAAGGATAGTAGTGGAAAATATCACAGATCTGAAACTGAGATTTAGTTACCCACATCAGTCTGAGGGCACCCTGCAGTACATGCCATGACCTTCACTGTGTGCTGCACACTGCATAACCTTCCAAACTGAACACAGCAGCCACTGCCAAGAGGCAGTCCTTAAAGAACAGCAAGAATAATAAGGAGTGGGCTGTTTGGGAGATGTTCTTGCTCAGCATCCACAGCCTCATCTTTCAGCTGAACAGAGGAAGAAGAATTGATTGTGAGGACTAAAAG
>JARFYF010000055.1:9923018-9936868 GCA_030265395.1 Rhina ancylostomus
CCTCACCACCTGGGACATGCCCTCTTCTCATTACTACCATCGGGGAGGAGGTACAGGAGCCTGAAGACCCACACTCAGCAATTTAGGAACAGCTTCTTCTCCACCACCATCAGATTTCTGAATGGTCCATGAACCATTATTTCATTATTCCCTTTCTTGCATTATTTATTTTGTAACGTATAGTAATTTTATGTCTTTGCACTGTACTGCTGTCGCACAACAACAAATTTCAGGACATACAAGTTAGTGATAATAAATCCGATTCTGATTTTCCCAGTTGGTCACAGTTCGATAAAAATTCTGCTTTTAATGAAAAACACAACTGCTTACACCCCCCCAACAATAAATAAGCAGTTACAAAACCACACGCTCAGCAATTGCCCATTTCAAAATCTTACCCATTAAACGTGCAAGTCCTTCATAAATAAAAGCAATAGCAATTTTTCCCAATTTCCATTAACACATTAAATCTTCTTAACTGAATCTGTCCAGTAGGTTAGCATCAGATCACATAATTTCACCGCATAGGAGCAGACCATTGTACTTCTGCAATCTCTGTGAAAGTGCTAATTACTCCCACATCTCTATTCTCTACTCATCATCTTGAAGCCTTTTTCCTTTTCAAATATCCCCAATTCATTTTCAATAGTTCCAACTGAATTTGCTTCCTCCACCTTTTCACATAGTGCATTCCACGTCATATTTCAAAAAAATCCTCATCTTCCCTTTATTCTTTTGCAAGCTCTTTCCTGGATAAAATGGATTGAAAGGTTTTCTTTGTAAAAAAAAGATGCTAGCTGTGCGCAACTGAAGTTTGATTAATTGTACATTAAGATAACACCTTTTGCAGTCACCTTAATTTGATACCCATGGTGACACATTCAGCCTCCAAATCTGTTTGCAAGCTCTGGACTCACAACATGCCCACATAGATTCAGGATCTACTCCAGTGTGAATGACTGAACTCCAACAGTTCTCTTCAACAGTGTCAACCATAGCAGGATTCACCCCACTGCTTCAAAAGCAAGCAACTCTGACCTTTCACTCTCAATGGATGACAGACTACTGTTTCATCTCAAAGAGAAATATTTTAGTTGCCTTAATAATGAGTAATTCTGAATAAGAATTTTAAAACACCACACAACTAATTTACTTACCTTCTGTCAGATCTGGCATATATATTTAAAAATTAATCATCATTTTGCAAGCAAGATTATCATTGCCTTTGCAATGCTACTATTCACAAGATTGAAGATTGAAGCTGAAGCTGATACTCTAAATAGAGAACAATATAAAAGAGAACAAAAGGCACCCTGGAGAGTGAGAGCTATAAAATATATGCAGATATCACAACAAGAATCAGAAGAATAAAGTGGTGCTCCATTTTAATAGAAGATTGCTTCACTTTACACTCTTATCAAAAGTCTTGAAAATTCAAAAATAGGGCTAATATGTTAAAAATCATGAAGATATAATCTGGAATAGAGATAAACTAGTTTGGGAGCCACTACTTTTCATAATAGTCATAATTATAATAGAGATTCTCCTCCCATTTACTTATATGTTCTTGTGTATTCAGGTGATCCAGTTAAGACAGATGTTACCCAGAATCCATCCCTTGGTCAAAACAAAATGGGAGTGGAAGAACTCTTTTAGCATGACTCTCAGTCATTTAATAGAAAGCCTTTGTGAGGTAAGATAATGTACTGAATAGAGGCAGCAAATACATTTGTGAGGAGCCGAGCTGTAAACAGCCCTCCCTGCCTCCCTCCAGCGTGTGAAATTCTCTTTGGTCCTATACCAGGATTGCCTACTCACTTTAAATTAGCTGCACTATCATAGCCTTGTGGTGGAGGGCAAAAGCGCCAGTAGCCCATTGAAAGGCTGGCACAACCAATGACAGGTAAGTGACTGGTGATTGTGGATGGGTGATGAGTCAGGGCAACACAAGCAGTGGGATCCAGAGAGGTAGTGGACGCTCTGTTGTGGGAGCAAAGGGCCATGCAAAAGAGATGATGGCTTATTGCCTTTCTGTGGAAACCAGGAAATCCATTCTCTTTATAAAATATAAGCATGTGATTAATTTACTGCAACTCATCATTTCTTCCTGGATATCACAGTGGCACAGCTAGAACTCCAGCAAGCTGCCTTCATTCCTCACTTTAAGTATTGTCTGTGTGGAGCTGGCATGTTCTTCTGTGATCACATGGGTTTCATTAGTGGGGGGAGGATGGTGTAAGAAGTGGGATTACTTTATGAACAGACACAGACTTAATGGGCCGAAATGACCTCCTATGTCATAAGAAAATATAGTTCTTCAGCATTTTTAGTCAATTAAGGAACAGGTTGGTGTTGAAGACTTCATTTTGATGAGTGAGGGCAAGACAAGCACTGACATCAGAGACAGTGGACACTATGTTGTGAATAAAAATGTGAAGCAAAGGAAACGCTGGAGGTGAGGTGGAATTCGTACTAAACTCTAACGTTTTACGTATGGTTATTTACCTCCCATTACCTCATCACATACCAGAGCAGTTGCTGTGATGATCCTCGAGCTACCCGAAGCTCCAACCACCATTTTCACATTTTTATCTTTGTCGACAATAATTGCAGGAGACATAGCAGAGAAAGGTCTTCTGCCTAATGAAAAGTTGGAGATATCAATACAGTTACATCAGTTGCTAATTAATTGCTAATTTATTCTATTCTCATTGCTCAGGGTTATAAATAATTACTGGATAAAACGTAACAAAATTGCACTGATAATTATTGTTAGGGGACTGCATCTCCATCAGGGATATCTGCTACCCCTTCGCCTCCGGACCTTGGCCACTAAAATATTTTGCACCAGTCCCTGAAGACCAACTTAATCCGAGGCACAGACAGAGATCATTCTAGGAAGAGAAATATATAAAATGGGAAACAACTGCACAGAGTCGACTCTCCTATTAACCACGCACATCAAGTGATTTAGCCCCATGATTCCCTGCTTTCAGCACCATTTAACCTATTCTAACCTCAAGCACCATGGCCACATTGTCCAAACCAACAGGTATCCCACAATCCTCAGTGTAACCACATAAATGTTCCTGCAAAACCAAGTTACTGAGCAATCAAATTGTGCTCAGCCCACCCATGCAGACCACTGAAACAGTGAATGTATAAGAAACACAATATAAAGTGCTGGAGGAACTCAGCAGCTAGGGCAGCAGCTACGGAGGGAAACGCACAGTCGACATTTCAGGTCCAGACCCTTCATTTGGACAATACCAGTCCCGATGAAGGGTCTCAACCCGAATCGTCAACTGTCCATTTCCCTCCATAGATACTGCCCGACCTGCAGAGTTCCTCCAACACTTTGTGTGTTGCTCCATATTCCAGCACGTGCAGTCTCTTGTGTCTCCAGTGGATGCAAAAGGCACTGCAGATATTGGAATCTAGACCAAAAACAGAATGCTGGAAGAACTCAGCAGGTCAAGCAGCATCTGTGGAGGCAAAAGGTTCAAGTTGACGTTTCAGGTTGAGACCCTGCATCAGGACTGAGATGACAGGAAAGGTTGCCAGTATATAGCAGTATGTAGGGGGGTGGGACACAGGCTGGTCGGTGAAAGAGTTGGTGCACTGACAGAATTCTTATCCCTCACTGGAAAAGTTTGGGGGTGGAAAGAACAATCAAAATATTTATATTTCTAAAAATCCAGATAAGATGAATGTGGATAGGCATGCACACTATAAATTTGGTTTTGTGTATGAATCTGTGAAATTTACCCCATGGCACAAATGGAACAGATTCCACAGATTCCACAGCAGCAGACACTCCAGCATGTTCCAGAACCACAGCTATTTAAAAGTTCCCATTCAATGTGTTATTTCATTAGCAAGAAGGGACTTAAATTCCACCACATCTGCATTTAATTACATAATTAGAACGAGGGCTGCAATTGGTTTAAAATGATCTCAGAATAAAATTAGATATTTATTTAACCAAGTAACCTATTCCATGCTCCCTCTCTCAAAAATGTACAGATTTAAAAATATTGAAAATGAATCGTACCGGGTTGAACATAGTTCTGAGAACATGGTGGTAGACTGTTCTCATATTCAATCTGTGAGGACGAGAAGTCTGCCATCTGATTATTGAATATTATACCAGTCACATTGGAACGGACAAACGATCCAAAACTGCAAGTACAAAACCAGAGTGAGAGGGAAATGGGCACTGAGAATGCAAACAGTAATCTCATTTCTCAAATCATTTTTTCTTAAGTTTGGAACACAAAGACTAAATGTTTAGCTCACCAATGACCTAGAGTTAACAATTTTCTCTATTTTTCTTACATGGACATCATGTAATGCAAATAGTTAATAACAATTACCAAAAGAAATGACGTAACAAATACAACAATCTTTCCACAGACTTTAACTATGTAGATAGTTGAGTAATCTTAAGTTTCACAATACAATCTTTCCCTTGGATGTCCTGCATCACTAAACCTCTTGGATTGGTGATCTAAGGCTTTTTTTGACACCACTCCAAATGAGTTTGGAGGTTGAGAAGTGGGATCTTTGCTGCATGTTTGCCATGGCACAAATTTACGCAGCAATTCCCATTTAGCGAGTGCTGTGGACGTGGACCATACATGTCCGATAGCAAATCATGAGCACCCAGGAGTGATGACTGGGGAAAACAAACAGAAGGATGATCTCAGGGCCAACTGGAATTATCAACTGTGTCCACGTCAGGCAGGATCCTTTAAGTAACTATAGAGCAGGTCTTCATCATACAGGGAAGGGCTATTCCTGCAATTAAACCACAACATTCACAAATTCCCACTACAATGTCGTAAGCTGACACTGCTCATGTTTTTCAGTAACTTCTGTGTCATGCATATGGAGACTGTGATGTAATTTCCCAAAGCATTCAAAGCACACATAGGAGGTGCCAATCACAGTTAGCAATCAATTTTCAGGCAAAATTTTATCATGCAGCACTTAAAAATATTAGGCCATGTGACAGAATTTCTGTTTTTTTAAAACACTAGTTACATCCTCAACCAACCTATTCCAGTGCAGCTACAACACTATTCAATAACAATGGATAACACTTACCGGCCATTGATGGTGCTAGTAACCGACACTGCACTACCGTCTTCTGCTACCACAGAGAGGTGGGATGTTCCACTCTGCCCAGGTAAAAGGCACTTTATCCCATAATCATCAATTCCTTCACTGGTGTTACTGTCATTGATCCTTTCTCGAATTTCATTTGCTTTAGAGATCATCTCGATAGCCTGTGGTTTATTAACAAAAATTAGTTAAAACAAGGAATAATGTGGAAAACCACAGACAATAAATACCACCTGCTTGTGGTAAACATCACTACATTAATATCCTTATAAACTGTTGGATTAGGGTCCAGATTGTTGTTTTTATTGTGTGTTTCCTTGTAATTTTAGTTTTCTTTATGCTCTTATATGTTTGTATAATCACCTGTTTGTCTGTAAACCTTAGTCCATTTGGTTCTATACTTCTGTAGTTTTTTTGTCTGCAAAGCTGAAGTGTGATTCAGTCAGTACCCGCTAAATAGGTCTTACCAAGACTGGTTCACACCCGTTTGCAGTATAAAAGAGAAACATGTTGTCAGGTTCCTTTGGTACAGTCCAGTTACTTCTCGTTATGTTGCATTGCTGTCTGGTACAGGGTGACCCTGTCTGACCTGTAGTATGATGAATATCCAATAAAACAGCTCCAACCATTAGATTTTCATCTCATTCTTGACTTCTGAAGAACCTTCTGGACAACATCATCTCCAGATCTAACAAAACTTAATTTGGAGGAACATGCATCATATTTCCAATGTGACCAGAGTGTCCAAAGTACATTTTTTTAAAAAAAGGAAGCAATCTTTTCATTTCATGATGATTTTTTCTTGCCTGGTACTGTACAATATCTTTCCAATCTGCAAGGTTTGCTCACTTGATACCAGTTGAACTCCCAATGAAATAAGGGTTTACTTACAGAACTTGGACATGAGCCTTAAATGGTGACCTTTAAATCAGATCAACCTTAATCACAGATTCCTATATTACTCTACTTGGTGCAACTTGCCTGCTACTGTAGTGAAACAGGAACAATTTGTTCTATATAGTACCTTTAGCATAGCAAAATGCCTAGGATGTCGTTGCAACAGTGTTAGTAAAAACAGGTCATAGTACATGTAATAGCATGGTGAAAAATATCAGTTTTCAAGAGCATCCTAAAGAAAGAAAAACAGGTAAAACAGCAGCTAGATTTACAGATGGATTTCCAAAGCTGAGTCAGCTGAAAGTATGGCAGCCAATAGTGGAGCAAAGAAAACTGAGGATGTGGACTAGGCCAGAATGAAAGTACCACCAAATATAAGAGCAGGGAGCGGTGAACCAGGCAATACAGATTTAAGGTGACTGGCAAAAGAACAAGTGACATAAGGAATAATGGAAAAGCAAAATGAGAGAAATATTCAGCAGGTTAAGCAACATATGTGCAAAAGAAAGTTAATTTTTAACGTTGATGGCCTTTCATCAGAACTCAAACAAGTTAAAATCAGATATGTTTAATTGCAGAAAAGAGGGAGGGCTACAGAGAACAAAAGCAATTCTCTTTGAAGTCGGAGGTAGAATGATATAATAATGTGATATCTACATTGGAAAAACCAATGTAGATTAGATAACCATTTTTCAAATCATTCCATCAAAGTAGAAAGGCAATCCTGAGCTTCCTGTTGCCCAATTTAATTCTCTGTTCCACTCTCATCTTGACCTCTCTGTCCTTGACTCTTCCAAGAAACAGCACCTTACCTTCTAACTTGGCACATTACGCACTCCAAGCTTAATATTGTAATCACATCTTCGCCAGACTTTCCAGTTTGTGTTAGAGCTGACTAGTTCTAATGAACATTCATATTAACTTTGTTCACTCTTCACAGAAGCTGCTTGTTTCCAATATTTTCCATTTTTGTTTCAGATTTCCAGCATCTGCAGTATTTTGCAACTCTTGTGTTTTTGATCTCACCATCCCAGCATTATAAAGTTTCATCCTTTTCTTCCTCTCTCCCATTTACATCCCCATTGCACAGATCAGCTGCAATTAACAAAATCTTTACCTCCTCCTCTCAGCTGTACCACCTCTTGTTTTATTTGGCCTCCACAGATATTTCTTCTGATCTCTCCAGTCCTTCCCATCCTCAGCAACTTAAAGCAAGATTTGATTTCTGACATGTATCTGTTCTGACGAAAGGTCATCAACATGAAATGTGCCACAGATAGATGTTCTCGTGAAAGTTCATTGACCTCAGACATGAAATATGTCTGCAAAACGTTTCCAGCATTCTGTGTTTTCACTTTTTATAAGGAATAAAGCAATTACTCAGTGAATGATCTGTGATGCACAATATTTAATCTGTTGACATTATTAAATACAATGACTTTTATATCTACAACAGAATGGAAGACGTATTTCAATATGCATATCTGCATCGTAACAAGAATTTGACATGTCCTTTACGAGGATATAAAAACAAGGTTCGAAAATGACCAGAACTTCAATCTAGTACTAATCTTTGAATGACAGCATGCAGCCACTGTGAAGTTGTTACAAACCCAAGTAATGAAATCCCATCATTCATATTGAGTTTAATTATATTCAAAAAGCAAAACTTATGGAAACTTGTAAAGTTTAAAAATAAAAGTTAGTCAAAGCATAAGAGATCCTCTTCAGCAAAGACTTAGAAACTAGGACAGGTAAAATTGAAGGGGCAGCAGCATTAGTAGTGAATCCCTGGCTGACGGCCACTCAAAATGGAGAAAAAGCATTCAGGATGGCAATGAGAATCTAGTCCATACACAGGCAGCACACAGAAGCCCAAATGTAAATGGCAGAAGGAGCACACCACCTCAAGCACACTACCCACTCATCCATCCCATCAAGCATCTCCTGCCCCACCCAAGCTAGAGTTTTCACCACCCATTGGTTGTATCAGTGACCTCAATACCAGAGAGGAAGCAAGTTCTGATCCTGAGGGACTGGTTAAGAAGACGAAGGAGTTCAATTACATGACATGTTCCCACATTTGGTTTCCATTATAAACAATGGCATAGGAATTTATAAATGGAAAACACTGATATTGTGGACAGTAAGTGCATGCAGGTGAATGTTTCTTACCTCTCCATGGTCACCGGAAGTTGGATATTTCAACTTGCTTCTCTCTGCAAATGCAAATTTGAAGGCTTCGATAATTCTATGGTATGTTAAGACTTTCTTTTCTTGAGTGGATATACTCTCTCTGGAAAACTTGTATCCTAAAAATAGATTATAAAAGAAAGAATTGGATGGAAAACTAGGCCAACAAATGCCATATCAGAGCCTCACAAAGTAGTGGAGGAACCTATGCAAAAAACCTTACAGAGGATCTTTGCACTAATCAAAACAGGAAACTGACCCAGCAGGTTGATTCTTAATGCATCTCCCAAACCTATGACCTCTATCACCTTGAAGAACAAGAACTGTACATGCAAGGAAACACTTTTGCATCCAACTTTCAACCCCACCCACACACTGTCCTTTCTCAGTCATTTATTGATTATTCTTACATAGCTACAAAGTCAAACTCATGAACTCACAACATGACAGTACCGTGGAAGTGCCTTCACCACCCGTAGAGTAGTCATGCAACATGGTAAACTATCACCACCTTCTGCAGGGGCAGTAATTAAAGGGCAATAAATGCAAACTTATAGATCATGCATCCCAAGTTTTGGTCAGATTCAAATACAGGAGAAGAATCTCATCATTGTTCCTCATTTCATTTTAATCTATTTGTATGTTACTTGGAGTCATTAAGTTACTGGGCACAGAACCAGGCTCTTCGGCCCACCCTGTCCTGCCCATTAAGTCCCATCTATACTAATCCCATTTACCAGCACTGTGGCCTTGGCAATTCAAGTGCTTGTCAAAGTACTTTTTTTTATATAATATTGAGTCTCTGCCTCCACATCCTCTCAGGCAGTGCATTCCAAATTCCAAACACCCTCTTGGGTGAAAATAATGTTCTTTATATTCCCTCTCAACTTCTTACTCCTTATGTTGTGCCTTTGTCCTCTGGTTATAGATAGATCTCCTATGGGTAAAATTTTAATGTTATCTACCCTATCTATGGCCCTTATTATTTTGTAGACCTCCTTCAGGTCTCCCTTTGGCTTTCTCCACTGCAACGAAAACAAGCCCAGCTTATCTAGTCTCACGTTATAGCCAAGTCTCTCCATCCCAGGCAACATCCTGGTGAATCTCCCCTGCACCCCTCCAGTGCGATCACATCCTTTCTATACTGTGGCAACTGCTTACAATATTCCAAATGAGGCCTCACCAACGCTTTATAAAGCTTCAAATAGACCTAGTTACTATACATCCTTGAAAAACTGAATCAAATTAGTCAGACAGGATCTCCCACTAAAAAAGCCATGCTGACCATCCCTGATTAATCCTTGCCTTTCTACATGTAGATTAATCCTGTCCTTCTCATTTTTTCCCCCATTTATTAATCACTTATTCTTACAGAGTACAAAATTATGCAAAAAATCCAATCTTTATTTTCCAAGTACCAGAGTTGTGGAAAATGGTGGACACTTTCCTCATGAATTCACTAAAAATCTGTGAGTAGGCAACTAAAATATTTTACTTGTGACTAATTTAAGTTTGAGGAGTCCATATAAAGCAATGACAGCAATAAGTCAAAAATACATTTCATTAAAAGTCATTAAAATAGGACAAAGAACTATCCTTAGAAGTTAGAATCTCGGGGTAACAATTCTGAACCACCTGTCATTCAATAGAAAAAATGCAAGTTTAATTATCCCAATATTCTGATTAAGATAGACGAATATGCCAGCCATAAGATCTTGCTATGTGTAAGATGACTGCCATGTTTGTGCTAACATTCACAGAACTTCAAATCAATACATGATGTTTTATGACACTTTAAAAGAGCTGATTGTGTACTATGAAAAACAGGTACCCCTTCCACATAATTTGGTTATTCTTGCTCTGAAAACAAAATTATAATTCAAAAACATCCATTTGATGATTATGTTTTCAATTGAGCCTTTCTTTCAAATACAATATAGTAACCTTATAAAAGGGCATCTGAACCAGACTCCTTCAAACAGTTAATGTCCCAAGGTAGTAGCTCTGATTCAAATGTAAACGACACAATATGAACAAAGAAGCGCCCTGAATGTGCTGTTTCTGTATTGATTTTCTTGTTAATTTGAAGCGTCAGTGAGTTTTCTCTGCCAACATTTCAAGATTCCTGTTATGTGATTGTGATATAATAATTTCCAATTAATAGTGAACAATTGATCTTATCAGTGTCAATGTAGCATAAGACTTTGATTCCAGTTTCACCCAGAAGGAATTTTGAAGTTAATTCAAAACTTGCATATTCCACTGAAAGCTCCATGCCTTATTTTAACTCCTGAGCCCCATTTAAATGAAGCCAAGTCTCAGTCTATTCATTCTGGGTGTTACGTCAGTGTAAAGCGAGACACTTTCAATTCTGGCAACCAGTACTGGGCTATCCCACCAGCATTCTGTGTTCAAACAAAAGGTACATGAGAAAAACAACTGTGTGTCCTCCCCTCTCACTGATACGGGTTAAAACCCTCCAGGCCAGTTAGGTGAGCCAGGATCCCTGTGATTCTGTTTCCAGTAATGAGGTTTGGGAGAGGTGAGCTTTAGGGTTAAAACTCATCCTCTCAGTGACACGTCGCAGATCGTGACATATACAGGACACAGTGCCTTGTGTTGTCAAAGATCACATGGAGTGTACTGGTGGAGTGGACTGAATCTGATCATTTGCCGCAAATGACCACTTCCTCCATTTAAGGCTGTAAGTCCTTCAAAGATCTACAAAGCAACATTCAGTATATAATCTGGAGGTTAAATATTACCTTCGAGGATTTTCAGAATGAGTGCAAGGACCGGTCCACCTGATGGAGCACCAGGGACATACAATGTGTAGTCACCCAAAGTCACATTTATCGCTGTCTCCTCTCTCGCCTTATACTGCTTCAGGTCCTTTTGGGAAATTAGACCACCTGGAGAGAAAGAAACACGGGCATGACTGACCAATCCATTCACAGTGGGAAAAGTGTTTCTTGACCAACAAAGCAGCTTAATTGAACAACACCTTCAGAAAAGGGAACACACCAACATCAGAGGTGCCACCTCTGAGATAGGGGGCTATGTGGGAGGGAAGGGTTAGATAGATCTTAGAGCAGGATAAAATGTTGGCTTGTGGGCCGAAGGGCCTGTACTGTGCTGTAGTGTTCTATGTTCCATGCAATGCTAAACCTATTCTTTCTGGTAAACTTTCTGGTAAGATCTTATGCTGCATTTTCAAAGAGGAGCAGAGCATAGGTCCAGAAGATGTGTAAACTGAAATAGCAGATTAACTACTTACAGCTGTTCTTTTAAAAAAAAGAGACAATGTCCATTCCCCGTGGGTATAGTCTCCTGTGACCTACATTTTCCTACTGATCTCCTGTAGATCTCTCCTGTAGAGTTGCGAGTGGCTGCACAGTTGTGCAGCAAGTAGTGTTGCTGCCTTGCAGCTCCAGAGACCCAGGCTGGACCCTCACCGTCGATGGTGTCTGTGTGGAATTTGCACATTTTCCCTTTGCTCTGGTTACCTCCCACATCCCAAAAGATGTGCTGTTTGGAAAGTTGATTGGATTGTCAAGAAAAATTACCCCAACCAATCTGGTTGCAGGACAATCAAGTTGGAGGCAAAAGAGAATAGTTTACAGAGAATAAGTGGGGGATGGGATTGATGGTACTGCTTTGAGAGCTGGCATAAACTGAATGGGCTGAAAGGCCTCTTTCTGCATCAAGCAGGGGTCTGTGGTTCCAGCTCCAGCAGGTGATAATGATTCTTCTATTCCACTTGTACCTTCTTAAGACCCATTTTGGTTTCTTTATTTATCCCATTACTTCTGCTTGTTTCTTGCACAATCGCCATTGTTCTTAATCTCTCGAATCATACACATTTCAATTTTGTTCTTTCTTTTCCTGCAGTCTTTTCACTTATGTAAAACCTGTTACATAACACTTTAAAAAAAAAGATGTTATTTATACAGCACGGTAACACGCCCTGTCAGCTCAACGAGCCCATGCTGCCCAATTACACTCATGTTAACCTACTAACCTGTACGTCTTTGGAATGTGGGCGGAAACCCGAACACCCGGAGGAAACCCATGCAGTCATGGGGAGAACATACAAATTCCTTACAGACAACAGCAGGAATTGAACCCTGATCGCTGGTGCTGTAATAGTGTTATGCTAATCATTATGCTGCTATGCATCTCTAATGTTTTCCAATTCTGATGAAAAATTCCTTCTCTACTTTTCTCCTCCACAGTCCCTACCTAACCAGATGAGAATATGCAAGACTGGAATGCTATCTGGAGCTGACAGCTGGTGTTTGAATGGAATGGATATTACTGAGATGGTGATATTCATTACATCCAGAGGGAAGAGTGACCAAGTAAGACAGTGGAGTTTGTTGTGATATTGGGTAGAACATTATCACCATTTTTCTCAACGTACATCATATAACAACACAATTAGGATCAGGCTCTCCAAGTCTGCCCCACCATTCTACCTCAGCACCATTTCCCTTGATTTCCTTAATATTTAGAAATTAATCTCTGTTTTGAACATAATCAATGACTAGTGATGAGCTACATAGCACAGAAACAAACCCTTCGGCCCAACTCGTCCATGCCGAGCAAAGTGTCTTCCTGAGCTAATCTCGTTTGCAAATCCTTCACAATCCAATGATTCACCACCATCTCAGTAAAGAAAGTTCACCTCAGTTCGATCCTAAAATTCTGACCTCTTATTCTGAGACGGTGAATCCCTGATTCTAGACTGTTCAGCCAGGTGGAAAATCCTCCCTATTGGCTGAGCCCACTCATTCTCTCATCCTCTCATCATACAGCAAGCCATCAGCCAGGAAAGAGTCTGGTGAATCTTCACCCCTCTCCCTCTGTGGCAAGTATATCCTTTTTTCGGGTAAGGAGAACAAAGCTGTATAAAATACTATAGTCACAGTTTCATCAAGACCCTATATAAATGCAATAAAATGTCTTTCTTCAATTTTTTTTGCAATAAAAGGCCAACGCACCATCCCCCTTCCTAATTGTTTGCTGCACCATCTTGAATAATGGAGAACGAAGGGAGATACATAGATTTACACTTACATAGTGCTTGTCATGGGCTCAAGGCATCGTAAGCTACTTAACAACTTGTGGACTATGTTTGAAGTGAAGTTACTGGAATTTAAATTTCAAGAAAAGTTAATCTCATTATTGATGACTATAAAATCAACAGGTTGTCATAGAAGCAATATTGGGGAATAAAGAAATGACAGAAATTAAATAAATATATTATGTTTGCATGGAGAAAGATACAATAAATCTCAAAATAGTGGAGATCTGAAGGACTACAGAAAATGAGGAATTTAGAAGAATCTGCATTAGTAAAAAAGAAATTAATTTTGGAGAAATTAATGAGACTGAAGGCCAATAAATCTCCAGGAGTTGATGGCCTGCTTCCTAGGGTTTTGATAGAAGAGTCTATGAAGAGAATAAGTACACTGATTGTCATTTTCCAAAATTCTATATATTCTAGAATGTCTCGCACAGATCAGAAGGCAGCAAATGCGACCCTGCAGTTTAAGAAAGGAGGCGAAGAGAAAACAGACGAGTTATCCTGACACATGTAGAATCCTTGAAATTCTCTACCCAAGGGGGAT
>JARFYF010000055.1:10286378-10296795 GCA_030265395.1 Rhina ancylostomus
CCTCTGTCTCTCCAAGGAGAAAAGGCCGAGTTCCCTCAACCTGCTTTCATAAGGCATGCTCCGCATTCCAGGCAGCAAATCTCCTCTGTAAATCTCCTCTGTACCCTCTCTATGGCTTCCACATCTTTCCTGTAGTGAGGCGACCAGAACTGAGAACAATATTCCAAGTCCAATACCACACTTGCTCCCCTTTCCTCCAAGCCAGAGTAAGAATGGGGTCCTATTGTCTCCACCTGCCACCCACTGGCCTCCACATTCATCCTCCATAACGTCAGCCACCTTCATCAGGATTCCTTCCTCACCTCCCCTCCCCTTTCTCCATTCTGAAAGGACCATTTTCTGTGACTCCCTGGTTCACTCTCCTGTCTTCAACAACCACTCCCCTTCTCATGGCACTTTCTATGCAACCGTAAGATATGCAACACCCATCCAGGGATCCAAACTGTCCTTTCAGGTGAAGCTGCAATCCAACATATTCAGTGCTTGCAGTGTGGTCTCGAAAACAGATTGGGTGACCATGCAGTCCACCAGGGTTCCGAATGAACATTCTCACTCTTAAATCAGAAGTTTGGGTGTTCAAATCCCACCAGAGTACTTGTGCTGAAAATCAAGGCCAACACTTTGCAGCAATACCGAGGGACTGTCATGCTTAAAGACTTGCCAGTTTTAAGCACAACATGGACTCAATATTAATCCAAACCCTTGTCTGTCCATGGAGAGGAAGGTAAAGTATCCCACACCGGCAGCAGCAGCAATATTCTCCAAATGTGTCATCACCCCTGGAACAATACACGTCAGTGACAACACCTTACTGTTATGACCTTGTCGGATAGAAATGATCACATCGGCCAGTACAACCAGTGTGTGCACTGCAGTTAGTTCCCAGTACCCCATTCCTGACCTGAAATGAAAGGTGCTTTCTTGTGGTTAAGTTACTGGGCAAGCAGCCATAGTTCTGGATCATTAATCTCAAGGCATGAGTTCAAATCTCACCATGGCAGCTGGGGAATTTACATTCAAGTTATTAAATAAAAACTGGAATTTAAAGAAAAAAGTAAAACTGAAATTACTGCACTCTTGTAAAAGCCCATCTGACTCTCTATTGCCCTTTGTGGGGGAACCTCCCGTCCTTACCCAGTCACTGTGTACGACTCCAGACCCACCAATGTGGTTGAGTCTTAACTGCTTCCTCAGTTCAGGAGTGACTAGGAATAGACAACAAATACTGGCATTGCCACTCTTGACAATGAATCTATACAAAAGCATTTGAATGAAGCTCGATGGGACTGGAAAGAGTGGGCTTGGAAATCTGTTCTAACAGCAGTAGAGGCACTGAACTATCTTGCTAGCCCTTCTAAAGTGAACTGAAATAAATAGCAGGGCCAGAGTGTTCAAACACAAGTGATTTAAATTCAATAGGTGGTGAACACAGGCTGCCTTTTAACAGAACAGAAAAATAATGGGAACAGATCCAACTTCTCAAATATTTATGAATCAATCTTGCCTTGACCCAGTCTCAGACATTCTGACTGAAGTCAATAAATTATGAGAGTACATAAGTAATAAAATATATTAATTAAAAATGAATGAGCCAATCAAGTCTTGCAACCTCAAAAGGTTACCTCAGGAGCAAGAATCAAAACTGGAATTCTGAGCCAGCAATCAGGATTGGTCATGGCACAGTGGGTGGTCTCCGAGTCAGATACTGCTCGAGAGATTTAAACTAACCAACAACTGGGATCATGAATGAATCAACTCCTTACATGCCAAAACTAACTGAACCAAACCTTTAGTCAGATAAATGGCAGAATCCCACAGAAGAGCCAATTGGTGGAGCAGAGACAGATACAGTAAAGCACACAAGCAGAAGGAAATAGGGAAGACAGGAGAAAGGTGGTGAGGATACCATTCCAAAAAGGTGAAAGCTCGCTATTTACTCCTGCCACGATTAAAAACCATTGCCCACTTCACTCCTCCAGGCCACTGACCAGTGGGATTTCCCTGTCTCATTGAAGCAAATTAGAAATAGGAACTTCAGCAGGAAGAAGGTACCACAATCCTTTCCATGTCGGTAAACTGGAGATTTTATCTCCAAGGGATAAGGCAGGCACAGTGAAATCCAGAACAATTTTCCCAACTTGCAAGTGGTGAATGAACTGAACTCGGCTAGGTTAAACATAATGGAACAACTGGCTTTCTGCAGCAGATATTTGCAATAAAATGGGCCTGAGTGATTACCTTATGATGCTTTGCAGTCCATGGAGATAAATAAAGCTTCATCTTAAAATGTTTTAAAAATTAAAAGGGCTATAAGCTTCCTTGCTTAGTTAGTAGGGAATCAAGCTAAACAGACACACACGTGGCCAGTTTTCAGGGAATTGCAATCCCATTCAGTTCGCATGGGAATCCAGGGACTCAAAATGATCCGTGCAACAGGGAAATGGAACCCCTATCTCTGTTTCTACCAACGAGTTACCAAGAAAGTGTCCAACTTCCTCACTGCACCAGCTAAAGTTATAGAAGTTATCACAAACCTTGTCCTCTTTCATAGAAAAACCCCAACAAATCACAACTAACCAAAGATTATTTTTCCAAAAGAAGTATCAAAGGAAAAGGAAAGAAGGCAGTTCATTACAGTTCTCCCAAACTCCAGATCCTGATCCTTGGGAAATGGACAGAGGAGCCAAACAAGAAAGGAACCCAGTCACTGTCAGTCTGGGCTTCCAACATGGCACCACAGAGAGGGGCAAATTGTGTTGCATTAACAACATTAACAGGTGACAGTCTTGACTTTGACTGATACTGTCCCTTAAAACCAGGAAAATAGCTGAAGGCCTTTCACAGGGAAGAGAATTAGAAGCAAGCTTCAAGGAAAAGGTTAGGAGAGGTAAACGAAAGCTGAAGCAGACAGTGGTCTTTTGAAACTGGCCAGGACACTGTGGAGAGCTCTCCTGCTTTCTTTCAGGGCAGTGCTGTACAATCTGTCAGGTTCACACAGTGGCGGCCCTCTCTCAGTCCTGCACTGGGAATGCCAGCCTGGATTATGTGTTCAAGCTGCTGGACAGGGTCTTTGACTCACAGCCTGTTGGCCCAGAGGCCTGACTGCTGCCTGTGCACAGCATGCTTCACTCATCTCTGGAAGTAAGCAGTTGTAGTGATTTCTATGGCACAGAAATCGCTCAACCCAACCAGTCCATGCCAGTATGAACACTCCACTCAAGTGTCTTCCCACCTCCTTATCCAAGATCATTGCTGTGACCCTCTGTTCCCTTCTCCTTCATGTGCTTGTCCAGCCTCAAGTCCATCCATGATTATTCACTTCAGCCACTCCCCAAACTCCTTATTGGATTCCTTAGTGATGAACATATATCGATGGCCTCTGGTTATGCTCATCCCAGTCAGTGTCTGCTCGAGTATCTGATGCCCTCATTGGTTTGTGTCCACGTGCAACACCCAGAAAACAATGACCTACAGTCTTAAAACAACAGCTGCTTTTCAAAGTAGCAAGCTCTGTAGCGCTTGATGCTGCCAACATCCCCAGTGGTTCCATCATGTGACCTTCTGCCTCCAATACCCCTGTCCAGTCAAACAATTCACCTCCAATATTTTTATAACTACTCCATGTGTACCTGATGGCCCGGTGACACTACCAGGCTGTGCTGTTGCTTCACAATTCTAGTGACCTGGGTTCGATCCTGACCTCTGATGCTGCTTGTGTGGAGTTTGAATGATCTCCCTATGCCCACGTCAGTTTTCCTCGGGTGCTCCAATTTCCTCCCACACTCCAAAGATGGGTGGGTTGGTAGGTTAATTGGCCATTATAAATTACCCCTGGTGTAGGAGAATCAGTGGGAGTCCATGGGGATTTGAGAGAAAATAGGTTACAGGGAAAAATGAAGGGTATTGGCTTTGATTGGATTGCTCCAAGAGCTAGCATAGACTTGATGGGCCAATTGGCCTTTGTCACAAGAGGAATACTGGCCTTTTCAATGCTCCCTCTGATTTTTTTTTCCAGGATTCCTTGGAGTGGTGTTCAGGAGAGCAATATTCAATTCCAAGAATTCCAGGGTAATCCTGGAAAAATGGCTTCTGTAACAGTGAGACTAGAGCACAACACCATCTGGTAAACTCCAAACCGCCTGACCAGGTCCGAAGTGCTGAAACTTAGCATTTTATTGCTACAATGCAGCTAGTATGGTTACCTTCATAATAATCATTGTACTCCAAAAGTTTAGCTTTGTTCTTGAGGTGTTTTGATGCCAAAAAGACATTGTTGAAATTCAAAGGTTTCCATTTCCAGGGAGTATAATCAGCAATTAGCTGCATCAGGTTTCCCATGCACATTCCCAGAGTCTTGGTGTCGGATGATAACATTGACAGATCAGTGCCGAGGTGAATCTGCCACACATCTTGCTCGCCACACTGATCCAATTCAGTTTGACTCACAGGAAGCAATAAATAACATGGATAGGGCAGTGAAATCAGAATTATTTAAAGCTACAAGCACTGAAATATTGCCCACTTGCTTACAGCTATGCTTGTGAATATGTCTTGGTATGGTCACAGCTATTCCATGCTAAATGGAGCGAATGTTTACGCCAACTTACACCGGACATCACACACGTCTGCATGACCCAGGACTGAGACTGGACTTCCATTAATGGATTGCCCATTTCCACATAATTGGATAAAATCACAATTAATGCCCACGTGTCTGATTGTAGCTTTCACCCCAATAAATTATCACAGAAAAATGTCCCTTTATAAGCATGTGTACGATTATTCAGCACAATGAACATTAATTACACACTCCAGTAGTAATTCAATTTTAAAACAGTCACCACTGTCTATCCCCATCTCTGTAACCTATTGCAGAACTTCAGCCCTGGGATCCCTCCATAGGACAGAAGACATAGAACAATATAACACAGGGACAGGCTCTTCAGCCCATGATATCCATGCCAACTATGCTGTCAATCCAAACTAATCCCATCTGCCTCCACATGGTCCATATCCCTCCATTTCCTGCCTGTTCATGTGCCTGTCGAAATGCCTCTTAAACTTTGCCAATAATATCAGCTTCCACCACTTCCCCTGCAGTACATTCCAGGAACCCATCACCCTCTGTATAAAAAAAAAACTTGCCTCATCAATCTCCTTTAAACTTTCCCCCTCTTACTTTAAGCTATGCCCTCTGGTATTTGATACCTCCATCCTGGGGAAAAAGCCTCCATCCACCCTAGCTATTTCTCTCATAATTGTATACATTTCTATCAGGTTGTCCTCAGCCTCTGATGCTCCAGAGAAAACAACTTAAGTTTGTCCAACTTCTCCATATGGCTAATACTCTCCAGTTCAAGCAACGTCCTGATGAACCTCTTCTGCACCCTCTCCAAAGCCTCCACATCCTGTAACACAACTGCAGACAATACTCCAAATGTGGCCTAACCACTCTTTTGTTTCAAGCTCCTCGTGTGACCTCAGGTTCCATTGTTCCAACACTGGCAGCAGTGCCTTTGTCCCCCAAAGCTGGGTCATTCTCTGCCAAAGTCTCTCCATCTTCTAACCATCCTTCAAACTATCCTTCTCAACGTGCGAATCCTTTCTCTTTGACCTTGCTTTTGGTCACTTGTCCCAACATCTCCTTACACAAGTGGCGCAGCTGGCAGAACAGCTGCCTCTCAACACCAGCACCCCAGGTTCAACCCTGACCTCCGGTGCTGTCTGTGTGGAGCTTGCACGTGCTCCAGGCCACTTGTGCTTCCCTTTCCTTCCATGTCTCAAAGCCATGCTGGCTGGTAGGTTAATTCACCAGAGTAAATTGCCCCTGATGAGTAGGTGTGGTGTAGTATTGGGGAGCAACTGGTAGGAACATGGGGAGAGTAAAATGGGATTCATGTAAATGGGTGTTCGAGATTAATGTGGACTTTGTGGGTTTAAGGGCTGTTTCCACGAAGGATGATTCTTTTACTTTAAGGCTGGATGTCCAGTTGAGTCTGATGAAGTCGCCTGCAGTGTTTTACTACATCACGGGTGCTGTGTTGTTCCTTTTTATCCTTTCACTCTCCCTCTCCCCCAGCAGGTGGTGGCCCTTGCTGAGTTTCAAAGGTGCCAAGTTATCCTCTACCACAATCTTCATGTACGAGCCTCACCCAGGAGTCAAACACTGAAGGCTTCACCAAACCCAAGGTCCATTTGCCTCCACCTACTAGCAGCACCACCCAGAGCAAGATCACTGGAGGATGTGTCCCTATCTGGGCCAAATGATGGCATGGCAATGATGCAAGGTCATTGGGCCGTAGTTGAAGCAGTGACCTTTCCTCGTGGCTCAAAACCCCACTGGGACATGTATATATCAGCCAGGTAACCCAGAGATTTAAACAAAGCTTTTGAAGAATTAGCCTGATTCTGACAGACTTGATCTTCCTGAAAGCAACAATAGTGACCCACTTAATTATAAAATTAATCAAGTGTGAAGTGTAAATGGGCTGGCCACAGGCACATCTTCAGTAGTGTCACACACTTGACATCAGCAATTTCTAGTTAACAAATCAGCTCAAGGACACATGCAGGCTCTGAAGACGGTTTTGGGATTAGGGATTGATGCTGCACCCATTCACTTTCCTGCGATTTACATGCTGCTGAAATTAACTGGGCCTGTAACAGAGACAATGACAAATGTATTGCTCAGTGTGAGACACACACACACACACACACATTACCCACAGACAGATAAACACAAGTGTGTGTTAACCACAGAGACTCATACATATGCACACATGGAAACGTGTCACTAGCCACAGGGTCCACATCACTGATGTACCTCATCCCTGCCACACATTAATTCGATGTCACAAATTTGTCGCTGCAACAGAAAGGAAGCTGGGTGTCGAGCAGAACTCTGCTGCACCAAATCAAATAAAAGAAATTATGCATTTCCTCCATTTAAAAAACACAGTTGTTTATATTCGACATGAAGGATGTGAGAATGAGCCACTTCCCTTCCCTCATCCCATGGCCCTGGTATCAGGCAGCTGAGTGGAGCCAGGATCCCTCCACATTGCTCAACCCAATCAGCCAAGCCGCTGCATCATTTTATGTGATGGGCCCATTACCCACGCACAATCCCTGTATTCCAGGTGACAGATTATTTAAGGACACAAAAGAGGCATTACTCGTGCAACCTGATCCTGAGCTGATAAACACACGATAGTGAAAGAAATGAAAGACGATGTTGAAAAGGGCACGTTGAAGAGAGGTGCTGGGCATTTTATGTGCAACCTTAAAGCTGGGAGAGATTATCTGGGCAAAATTACCTTTTTTGTTGCTATGGGCAACATTCAGTTTTTGCCTTGCACTGTTTATACTGCTCTATTGTTAAGATATGTCCAGCTGGATACGATTGAAAATTCAAAAGAAACCTGCAAATGCAAAATGTAAAACAAAAACAGAAAATGCTTGAAACACGCAGCAGGTCAGTCAGCCTCTGTGGCGAGAGAAACAGTTAAGATTTCAACTCTGATCTGCTGTGTATTTCCAACAATTTTTGTTTTTATTTCTCAAGCAGATAGTCTCTGACATTGGCTACTTATGACCTCTTGGGCAGTGGTTGGATAATTGCATCTCATCTGATATCTCATCAATGGGGAAAGTTAAACTTAACATTAGATGCAGAAATAGCATAAGGAAAAATAAATCCAACACAGATCAATCAACAGGAACCCATTTACCCAAATTTCACACCACTTGGATGCCCTTTTTCATTACAATAAGGAGCCTCCAGAAAGAACTGAAGAGCAGCTGGTAATGCAAATAATCAAACAATGTTCATCTGTGCTCAAACATCGCTGGAGTCTGATTATACTACCAGCTTGTGAGTTGCTGATCTTAACCCTCTGTGTGAGAATAACTCTCATTTCCCCTCTGGTCCTTTGGCAATTATTTTAAATCTGTGATCGAGTCGTACAGCATGGAAACAGAACCCTTAACCCATTCAGTCCGAGCTGACAATCAACCAGCCATTAACACCAATCCCATTTAATTGCCAACAATTCCCCCCTCAGATTCTACTATTCACCTACACTAGGGGTAATTTACAGTGGCCAATTAACCCTCCCGACCTGCACACCTTTGAGATGGGATGGGAGCTGCTCATGGAAACCCATGCAGTGACAGGGAGATGATAAAAACTCCACACAGACTGTGAGTCAATGGCTCTACCAGCTGCATCAGCATGCTGTCCAATTCTTTGGTTTCAGATCATCCGCCAGGAGAAATTGTTTCCCTCTATCAAAGGCCCGAATAATTTGAACCCCCTCTCCTCTCGTCCTTCTTTACTCTCATGAGAGAAACTTCAGCCTCTCTCTATTCTTCCGTTCTCTATTACGCCCAACGTCCTAGCAAACCACCTCCGTACCATCTCCTGGGCCTCAACATCCTACTCAAACTGTTGTGCCCAGAACAGTATGCAATCATTGAACTGTTGGTTCCCCAGTGGTCACCTGTGAACCTTTTTGGATTTAATAAAAAGCTGGCAGATTTTGGAGGGCGGCAGGGGAGGGGGGGGGTCATCATCCAATTGATAGCTCTTGAATTTGCAGATACTTTGCAGTCGCTTTTACAGTTTGGTAGGATTCAAAGTCAACCTTTACCTAATGACACCACAATGACCAAAGGTTATAACAGATTCACAAATACAATTGAAAGGGAATTAAAAACAGTTAGGTGTACTTTACATGAATGGAATGGGCTCATGGGGGGTTAAATCGCCAACTCCTGTACACACTCATCCAAAGCCATTGGAAAGCTCAAGCCTTTGGGAAAGAGGAGCCCATCGTACATTTAAAAGAGGATTAGACAGTGACTTGAATAAAAGGATTATGAAGGGGGAGGGATCTAGGGAGTGGGAATCCTGGGAAGAAAGCTTCCAGTACAAATCTGATGTGTCCAAGTTTCTGCTGGAACATTCCACAATGCTGCAAGTTTGACCATTGGAATGTGTTGGGGAGGGTGGGGGGAGGAGGGAGGTTACAATAGATTGCTCCATAGTTTGCCATGAGGAGAAGAATTGGTGAAGAATTCTTTGGCATCCTTCCCAATGAAATATACCGACATGGGGTTTTATGGAACATAATTCAACATGGGTCCACAGTTGAATTTGTAACAGTTAATTCTCAGAACGGGAAGACTGCTGGCCAGAAGAGACCAAGTTCCCCTTATGTTGAGCTATTTCCTTGAACTATCACCACTCCTGGGGTGAAGGCCCTCCTTCCACAGAGTTGTCAAGAAGAGAGTTTTGATCCAATAGTCCTCCTGGGAGTTTCACTGTTTAGCCAGTGCCCAGATCTCTCGAGTGGATGCACCACAGTGTGGAGGAACAGATGGATGACAATCCCATCTGTGACAATCTGCGGTTCACTCCAAAGCTCTGGCAATTTACAGAAAGTACCAGAAAGACTCCTGCCATATCTGGAGAGTTTCCGTGTGCAGGAACTGTGGTAAACATCCAACTTGGATAGTGCCTTCCAGAAAGACAGCAGCAACTGGGACATTGGAAGTCGAAGAGAAATAGATGAGTTCCAGCTCTGTGTATTATTTACTTTCAATGACACCAAGGCACAGTGGTTTCTAATGAGAACACAGGAAAGGCAAAGAGCAGAGATTTATGGCACGACCCACTTCCTGCTATTAGGCTACATCACTATTGCTTTTCCTTTCTGAGGCCCTGTGGGAAACACAAAGCAGCTGGAAGTACTGAGCCATCAAGCCACTCTGCCACCCCAGCCTGTGTCTCAGAGACCGACAGGTGGACAGAGTCAGTGCCCAAGGAGTGTTAGAATTTGTTTCAGTCAGGCAAAGAATTGTGGGATACCCTTCAGAAAGCATTGGGAATGTTCTTGGATGTTTATTGCAAGCAATGCATGGCCTAGGTAGCTACTGGTGTCTCCAGAAATCCACATCACGTATCAGAGATCCCAAGGAAACAGCAGCAGCTATCACCTCAGGCACTGAGCCTTTTAATCAGATTTCAGTAAGAAATTCGGTATATCCCCTCTGACACTCACTGACTTTTATCAATGCACCATAGAAAGCATTCTATCTGGATGCACCGTGGCTTGGTATGGCAACTGCTCTGCCCAGGACTGTAAGAAACTGCAGAGAGTTGTGGACACAGCCCAGCATGTCACAGAAACCAGCCTCTCCTCCATGGACTCTGATTATTCTTCACCAAGGCAGCGAGAGGTAAAGACAAAGACCCCACCCACCCAGGTCATTCTCTCTTCTCCACTCTTCCATCAGGTAAAAGATACAGGAGCCTGAGGGCATGTACCACCAGGCTTAAAGACAGCTTCTACCCCACTGTGATAAGACTATTGAACGGTTCCCTTATACGATGAGATGGACTCTGACCTCACGA
>JARFYF010000055.1:10300600-10311402 GCA_030265395.1 Rhina ancylostomus
AGGGAAGACGTACCGACTGCCCTACACTGCAGCCTCACATCTTTGCTCTGCCACTTCCAAGGGCAATACTGCAAATGGAAAAGAAAATTAAGATAAACTGAAATATTTCTTCATTTTAATGGAAGCAATCTGATGTACACAAGGATTCTCCAAATACATGTTTCACTGGTTTAAGGACCATTCTCACTGGAACAGCAGCAAGGAGGTGAGATGTTCACTTGTACTGAGATCCTGAGACCCAGGAAGAGGAAGAGGTTCGCCACTGCTCTCCTACATTTCCATGCCATGGTAACAAAGTGAATTAAGGACGAAAGAATAAAACAGGCCAGAGAAATAGAGTTAGGATATGAATCACTTGTTATCTGACTGAATGGCAGAACGGGCTTCAGGCACTAGCCCAGTGTCGAGGCAACCAGAATGTCAGGGTGTGTTGGGGGATGCAGCGAGGGGGTGGGAGAGGAGGGGGAGAAACTGGGCATATGGGCAGACAATTCAATATTGGAGTATTGTTAGAATGGCCCCTTGCATACTAGATACTGATGCCCCAGGACTCCATAACTTCAGAGAATCAGCAAACGCCTTATTAGAAAGTGTGAAGCAATAGGAATATTTGTGGGACACGACCACAGCTGTGTGTTGGCTGGACTATTTAACGTGAGATGGTGGCCAAGGCAATGCCAGGGACAAACTGAAAGGGTGGGCTGGGAGGAACCTACTGTTAGCAACCGGCTGGCAGGAAATGGACTAAAATTCATCCCAACTGAAAAGTAAAGCTGCATTTCAGCAAAAGCAAGTTAGGAGTTTAGTTTGGGGAAAAAAAACCCTTGTCACATCTTTCCACGTCTGTGCAGAAATCACACAAGTGATTGGTGCACCTGGAGGTAGAAAAGGAGAGGGAGCTAATTTGGTAGATTGCAAATGGGAAACAGATGCTTGTTGATTAGAGCACATGGCCCTTGAGAAGTAAGAATAAATGATTGGTTCCTCGGTTCCACAGTGGAGCCAGTCCAGTGTTTGCCCTACGCAGGCACTGCTTGCTCTGTGGAAAATGTAAAAGGCCATTAGATGCCAAGTGCTTTGCCAGAAGCCACAGGCTAGTTACAATTACCTCACAGCTGGACACCTCCAAGTACGTTCCCCTGATGCCCACACCCCCCCCCCCCACCAACCTGTGCTCAGGAATCTCAAGGACAACAATGAGACAAGTTAAATCAGCCAGATAGCTTCTCAAGATACAAGACTTTCTGAGAACCGATGATGTTCACCCCAATTCCCAGGGCACTGAATGACTCCTCTCACACCACTTTGTATGGAGGACTTGTGCTACTTTGGTCCTCCGGGAATTTCAACAGCACTGTGCAACAGACTTGCAAACACTGATCAAGATAAGGCAGGACCAAACGAATGATTGTGGCTTGGCATAGTGCCAAGACATTCCGACATCAGCCCAATTCACAATAACAACTGTTCCCAATGACGGAGTGCCTCTAACACAGCAAGCGTCCCAAGGCACTTCACAGGTAGTTTAGCAAGCTCAACACAATGCAACTACTTTCTTCTGGCATTGAAACAGCATTGCCAACAACATCTGCCCTTATCCTTGGTTGTACTGGGACACTTGCGGCATCTTTGGCCCAGCTCACCCAATACATTTCCAAAGGTTAGTATCCACACAATGATGAAAAGTTTGGATTATGATGCAAAAGAGCACTTGGATTTCAAAACATCTTTACAGCATATCCTTCAGAAGCAAGTAACTATTCTGGTTAATAAACAGGATTAACAGATATTGTCCCCAACATAATTAACACACCCAGCAGGGTTTTTCCATCAGCACAAGAGAGACTACGGATGCTGGAAATCTGGAGCAATGCACACAAAGGGCAGGAGGAACTCAGCGGGTCAGGCAGCATCTATGGAGGGAAATGACCAGTCGACGTTTCGGGCCAAAACTCTTCATTAGGACTGGATTTTTCCATAGTTAGATATTTTAGATAATTAGCAAAAGAGCCAGAGGTGAGATACAGGGAAACTCTTCTAGACACATGAAGGGCGGACTTGACCAGATAATTTCCCCTGTCAGTCAACAAAAAGCAGCACAAAACCTGCAAATGTTGGAAAACTGAAATAAAACCAGCCTTCAACTGACCTGTTTCCTTACGTTCTCACCAACAAAATTCCCATAATACCTATTTCATTCAGTTCCTCCTTCTGCCTCTTGCTCTGAGCCCAGAACTGTAAAGCACTTTGGGGCATTCGGCAATGTTAAAAACCGATCGCCAAAAGGAACTGGTCAAGGTTGGCATGAAGCAGCCATTATGTTCTGCCCACTATAGAATTCATTGGCCCTCAGTAATAGGACAGGAGCTTCACGGCCTCCATGACCAGTGTTTGCTATCAGATGTCTGGCGATGGGGCTCTCAGGAGTCAGATGGAGAACGGTTTGTTTTACAAATAGAGGTGAGAGGGCAGCGTTCACACCTGGAGGGTAGTGGCTAGGGATTTCTGGAAAGAGTCAAATAAAGGCTGGTCTCTCTGTGAGTGGATAGTACCATTTCCAGCTCACAAGATGTTACCATCAGCATGCGAGGATAAGAAATAATTGAACCCAGTTCATCCTCATCCATTCTGGTAACATTGCAAAGTTCCACCCCATACACGATGACAAGAAATTTTAAAAAAAGTAATAATTTCCAGTTCTATGGCCTCAGCTGATGCCAAGGGGCCTCTAGCTGTGACTTGTCGTCACCTTTGTAAAATGGGTGAGTTTCCCAAGGAAAACAGCAGTGGTTCTCAAGCACAGAAGTGGATGGACAACTGAGAGACAGCTATGAAGTACCATGACATGTTTAACTATGTAAAAGACA
This sequence comes from Rhina ancylostomus, assembly GCA_030265395.1. Taxonomy (NCBI): domain Eukaryota; kingdom Metazoa; phylum Chordata; class Chondrichthyes; order Rhinopristiformes; family Rhinidae; genus Rhina; species Rhina ancylostomus. Next base: position 10,303,468 of record JARFYF010000055.1, read on the forward strand.
CTACATTAATAGAAAAGACACTAATATTAATAGAAATTCTTTGTTATTTAGTCTCTCATTTCCATGTTCAAATGCATTTAAGATAAAAAGTGACAAAAGCCAATTCAAATACTCATTAAGGAAAGGCTGGAGTTCATGGGGATGAACTGACATTTAATAATTCCCACCTTCTAAACTACAAACATTACTGTATTTGAACAACTCATCCTTGCATACTAATGGCAAAACTGAATGAACTGGAGCTGATGTTCTCAGGCAGTTGCTGTGGGACCAGTCCTAACTTGACTATTTCCAGAAATCCGTAGCTACCGTCCTACTGTGCTCCTTCAGATGTGAACTCTGGCCTCTCACCTCCATTTGTGAAAACAAATTGTTCTCCATGTGACCTTAAAGGCCCCATCCCCTGATATCTAATAGCAACCATCCATCCTACGCTGAAACCAGAGTGAACGGTGATGAATTCAGTGACCTTGCAGCTCGCTGCTCAGTACAAATACAATGATCCACACTGGGAGATAATGCTTCTGCATTCTTCTCCCTGCCCAGGCCTTAGATCCTGCAGTTCCCTCTCTGTATCTTTATCGTTCAAACCTCGTCTCCTTCAACATATTCCTGAAACAGCCCCTCTTTCACCAAGCCTTTGGGTCACTGATCTAAACACCCATTTATGTGGCTCAGTTACCAAAATTTGGTAACTGTTTCAGAGAGGTAAATTGAAGGTGCTATATAAAGTAAAGCTGTTGCTATTGGATGTACATACATTGGAGCCCTATAAAGTGCATGTACCAAGTGAAGACACATCATTTACAAGTGATTCCATAATGCCAGGATATTCCTGGATGCATCCAAGACATCAGTGGTAGCAATCAGCTGGAAGAAAAGCACAGGGATCATTATAAAATTAGATCTATTTCAATTTCTCTGAAGACTACCATGTATTAATTCTAGAACGAGTGGAAATCCAGAATATAAAGTGGATGTGCGCAGGTGGAGGTCTTTAGATGAAAAAAATCCAGTTGTTGATTCAATTACAGGAGGTAACTTTAATCTTGACCCAAAGCAGAAATGTTTTATTTCTGTGTGACAGGAGTCTAGAAATAGCAGATTGTAAACATTTACATAAAAACTGATAAAATACATCAGGACTTGAAGAAAACCTTTGAAGTCTAAGGCCACGAGAGGGCATTTGGGCAATGATACAACTTGGCCAAGAGAGGATTTCTCTCTGAAGACTTACGATAACATCCAGGCCTGCTTCTCTAACATTTTTAATTGCTTCACAGTGTGTGGAACGCTGCTGTCATTGTCAATCTCTGAAACCTCTACCTCATATTGGACCACCGCTACCTGCAGGGTCCCCTCAAAGCCACACCTATTCTGACTTGGAAATATATCTTTGTTCCTTAGTCATTACTGAGTCCAAGTACTGGAACTCCCTCTCCAATAGGGGATACCTTCACCAGTAGGACTGCAGCAATTCAAGAGGCAGCTCACACTCACACACCTCACTCCCAAGACCCCTCTTGCCTCAGCACTCATCCCCCACCAAAAGCACACACTTCTGCAGGACGAAGAGGCCAACCTGCTATCAGGAGCCAATCCAACAACATCCTTTCCTACCACTCCAACAGCCATATTCCTGCCTCATGTCATCACAAACACCCAGTGTCCAAAGCAGTGACCCAACGTGTAGGGTGATCTCTGACACCACGCAGTGAGTTGTCTGAAGTCACCAGGGCCCCAGAAACTCTCATAAATTACCAGGAACTGCAGGGCAAATCTGAAAAGTTCCTGTGTGGCTACTGACCAGAACCTTGCACTGGACTCAATCTAATGAAGACTGTACAGAGAGGAGGCATCCCCATTATATTTGATGAGACCTTTCCCTCTCCACAATAGGGCTGCCAACCGGAAGCATTCCTGGAACTTGCATCACATGACCTCCTGCTTCAGTCACCCCACCCCACCTCCAACCACTTTCCGATTTCTTTTATAACTGATAAAAAGAGAACTGTTAAACAAAAATCAGAAAAGGACATGAAAGCTCACGTAAACAAGTCTGGACTCAGGCTGTGCCAAGGTTGAACTAAAGCCTTTTCCCTGCACGGCGAGGTCAGTCAGCAGCTGACCCAGAGACAGTGATGGCTTCATGGGGCCTTCTCCACATGACCTTCCTGCAGTCAAATGCTTTCCAGTCAAAATACCGACTTGAGAAACTGCAGAAACCTTAAAAGACAATCCAATACATTATCTTATATAAAAAAAATGAAAACATTTCATTAAAGGTGCTTTAAGTCCAAATAATGAAAACCACGAAGCCACCCAATTGATCCAGTTCAACCTGGGATTTTAGGGAAAGACAAGTTCTAGAAATGGTTTAATAGATACAGAAAAACCCTCATTTATTTATGATGAATGTGGCAAAGCTTGGAGCCAACATTTCTCGCTTGCTGCTCAAATCAGCAGCTACAGAATCTCCAGCCAAATCAGTTTCAAAAAAGGGAAGGAATCTTCACTTTGTATTCTGGTGTTCACCTCCTCAGGCCAAGCCCAAAGCTGCCAACATTTTTTTGAAGTCCATAGCCTCTAGTGTTACGCAAAGGTACACAGCAGTCTGTGAAGATGTAGCAAGCTCCACAGAACAGCAATATGATCATTGACCAGTTAATCAGCCTCTGTGTCCATCTGCGCAGAATTCAATTATCATCAGATGTGAATTATATCACACCCTTCCAACCCTCCACAATCCAACTGTCCCTCAGCACTGGCACAAAAGTGCCTGCTGACATTAGGTGCTTAACTCCCACAGGGCAGTGAATGAGCTAAGTTGGCAAACAGAATAAAGTGGAATGCTACTGCCAGGAATCAATTAGAAGCCTATGCTGTGCTTGGAGGCCAAGCTTCAAACTGTATTAATGTTCAGTTAAAACAAAAGCATATTTCATCACCTGCACCAATGAGTACTTTGCACGCTAAGTGGTGTTGCAAAGCAGCTGCTTTACTCGTTATAAATTTTGACCACAGTGATATTGAAAAGCTTGGAAACTTTAAGATACAAATGTCCTAAGAGTTATGATGACGTAGTGATTACGTTTCTGGTCCTGGACTGTGAATTTCAATAAGGCAACTGCAGGATTTAATTTCAAATAACTACATAAAAATCTGACATAAACAGCCAGCATTGGTAATAGAAACCCTGAAACTACTGAACTGTTGTCCATCCAGCTCAACAAGGTGGTTTAGGGAATAAAATCAGCCAATCTTACTCACCCCTGACCCATTACAATGTGGTTGACTCTTAAATGCCCTCTTAGATGGTCTAGCAAGCCACTCTGTACAGGGGCGATTACGAATGGGCCTGCCCACATCCTGCTCCTGAGCAAAAGGGGCTTTAGAGTTGGAGTGGAGGGTACAAATCGAACATAGGGAGGTAATTAAAAGTGAAGTCAAAGTGATAAATAGTGAGGAAATGAGCACTTCACTCTCTGCAACAAAATATTGATCATCTTAAAACTTTCCAAATCATTCATTCAGTTGCTTAGACTTGGCTTTCATTCAGAATTGCTTCACATGCTGTGGCTGTCTCTTGATGATAATCCATTATCCACAGCAACGTCAGTGTACTGTGAAAAGGAGAAAAATTCAAACACAGGACCAGACTGGAAAACAAAGGTAACTAATTCATGTAACAGGACGCCAAACATGCCCAGTGGGCCCCCAGGCTTTCTAGGGTTGCAGCTGTCTGAAACGCACTGAGGTTGCAAAACTTCCCATATTGGAGAGAAGAAAATGTTAGCTTTACTGCTATTTATCCTAAGAGGTCATCAGGTGAGCTGGCACTGGTTTATGGTGAAAACAGTCCACCTCATTGGTTCCAACCAAACCCTAACCTTTGATATGTGCTACATGACTTTATTTGCTGCAAACATTGATTCAGTTCACCCTCCATGCCCAATAACTCTTTCGTTGGCCTGTTGTAAACTGATCGCCTGCAAGTTTAATGGGATCTCGTTCCTTGGCAACTTATTTCCATCCTGAAGACCGACTATGGGAATGGCGGAAGAAGGCAGCCCTCAAAGATGGGGCCAGGAAAAAAAGAGTGAAGAAAGCACACGCAAACTGCAACAGGAGGGAGATCCCATCGACCCAGAAGTCCGGGATGAAGCAGGTTCACGCGTTCTCTTCTCCCACCCCACCCACCCACCACTCCTGAAACTCCTGAAGCCAGACGTGTGCAAGTTCTTTGTGACTGATGTTTGAAACAAAGAAACAGAGAAAATAAGAGCAGGACTAAGTCATGTTAACCCTCCAGCGTACTCCACCATTCAAATTGCTCCAGGCTATTTATCCACATCAGTACCCTGTTCCCACTTTCTCCCCTTATTCCTTGATTGCTTCAGTATCAATAAATATATATCCATTTCCTTCTTTATGACTTGGTCTCCACTACATTCTGTGCAGAGAATTCCACAGGTTCACACCCTCTGGGTAAAGATATTTCTCCTTGGTTCTAGATGGCCCACCCCATATCCTGAGGTGGTGTTCCCCGATTCTGGACTCTCGAGCCATCGGGAATATCCTCCCTGTATCTAGTCTGTCCAGTCCTGCAGGAACTTTATAGGTTTCTGCGAGATCCCCTGTCATTCTTCTGAACTCCAGTGAAGATCAGCCCAGTGGATCTGCTCTCCTCATATGTAACCCCTTCATCCCAGGAATCATCTACTAAACCTTTGTTACACTCTCTCTACGGCAGAACATCCTTCCTCAATCAAGGAGACCAAAATTGCAGACTAAACAGCAGTTGGGGTCTCACCAAGACCTGCACAGCTGCAGCAAGACATCCCTGCTCCTGTACTTGAATCTTCTTACAATGAAGACCAACATATTATTTGCTATGCCTGAACATTTGCTTTCAGTGACTGGTAATACAAGGACATTAAGGTCTTGTTGCATCTTCCCTTCTCCTGATCTATCACCAGCCAGCTAACAGTGCTTTTCTGTTTTTAGATCTAAAATAGATCACCTCACATTTATCCACTTTAACCTGCATCTGCCACGAATTTGCTCACTCACCCGACTTGCCCAAATCACACTGGAGTCTCCTTGCATCCTCCTCATACAACATGTGTCATTAACAGACTTGGGAATGTTACATTTGTTTCCCTCATCCAATTCATTGAAATATATTTTGTGAATCAGACACATGCACCAATGCCTGCAGCACTCCACTAGTCATTGCCTGCCACCCAGAAAAAGAACCATTTATTCCTACTCTCAGTTTCCTGTCTGTCAACTGATTCTCAATTCATGTTAATATGTTACTGCCATCCCATGCGCTTTAATTGTACACACTAACCTCATATGTGGGATCTTGTTAAAAGCCTTCTGAAAGTCCAAATGCACCATGTTTGCTGGTTCTCCCTCATCTATTCCACTGGTCAATAGATCTAATCAAGGACTTGGAATTCTGCCCCATCTGGTCATGAGCAGTGGTGGACATTTTAACCACCTAATGAAAGGAGACTACTCAAGAACATCTCCATTCTCAATGATGGTGGTGCCCAGTACACGAATGCTAAAGACAAGGCTGGAGCATTCATTTACAGCCCAGAAATCGTGCACAGATGATCCATCCTGGTTTCCTCCTGAAATCCCCACCACTGCACAAGCCAATTGTCACACTATGTGATAGTGAGAAGTGGCTAAAGGTTCTGAATACAGCAAATGCCACAGGACCAGATGACATCCCAGCTATAATACTGAAGACATTCTCTCAGGACTAGCTGCACCTCCAGACAAGTTGTTCCAGTGCAGCTACAATGGCATCTACCCAGCAAAGTGGAAAATTGCCCAGGTATGTCCTGTTCATAAAACAAAAAGACAAATCCATTCCAGCTGATGACTGCCCAATCAGAAGTGCTGGAGGGTGCCAGCAAAGCCTGGAGAACATCCAGACATGAACTGACAAGTGACAGGTAACAATACAGGTAAAGACAATCTCCAACAAGAGAGAGACCAGCTACCTAACTCTTGATATTCAGTGGTATTACTATTGCCAAGAGAATCCGAATCAGGTTTATTATCACTGACATCTGTCGTGAAATTTGTTGTTTTACAGCAGCAGTACAGTGCAAGGCAAAAGACATAAAAATTACTACAAGCTACAAAAATAAATAAAGAGTGCAAAGGAGGAATAACGAGGTAGTGTTCATGGGTTCACAGACCATTCAGAAATCTGATGGCGGAGGGGAAGAAGCTGTTCCTGAAATGTTGAGTGTGGGTCTTCAGGCTCCTGTACCTCCTCCCTGCTGGTAGTAATGAGAAGAGGGCATGTCCCAGATGGTGAGAGTCCTTAATGATGGATGCTGCCTTCTTGAGGCACCACCTCTTGAAGATGTCCTCGATGGCGGGGAGGGTTGTGCCCGTGATGGAGCTGGCTGAGTCGACAACCCTCTGAAGCCTCTTGCGAGCAAGCACATTGGAGCCTCCGTACCAGGCGGAGATGCAACCAGTCACATTAATATGACGGCTACAAGAGCAAGTCAGGATCAGCTCCTGACCACCCCAAGGGGCCGATCAAACTACAGGCACTCACCCAGGCCACTCCAGCAGCACCGCCTAAAGCAGGGGGTACAAGAGCAGCATGCGCATGGGAACACCACCACTTCCAGGTCCCCCTCCACGCCACACACCATCCTGACTTGAAAATAAATCACTAATCCTTCGTCTCTGCCAGATCTAACTCCTGGAATGCCCTCCCCAGCAGCAACATGGGAGCACCTTCACCACACAGACTGAAGGGGACCGTTCACGTACTCGATAACAGTGCCAGCAAAGCCAAGCGCTCTCAATTTCCATTCCCACCGACTTCACTGACGAACCCCCGGCGAGGATGCTTGAGTAGGTACCCCGGGTCGAGCCTCACCACTTGTCGCTTTTCATCGGGGTTGTCCATGAAGGACGGCAGGGTTTGCATCAGTGCGATGGTGATAAAAGCTGTCAAGGGAACTCTGGTTCCTTCTGTGCCGACTCCGCCCTGGAATAAACGTTGAGAAATCAGCCGGTTGAAACAGAGAATCGATGCTAACCCTGAGTTCTTGGCAGAACTTCCTTACGATGAATACCACCTTGGTCTGGTCGTGGGCAGTGGGCTGGAGCCTGCTGACCACTTACTGGTGGTTCTGCATGGTGTCCTTCCCCTTAAAAGGCATCAGCTCCAGGACTTGCTGACGGACTGAGAATCCACCAGCTCATTGTGGTGTCGTCCACCAGACCTGATAGGTTTATAAAATTATGAGAGGCATAGACAAAGGAAACAACCGGTACCAGGCAGGCACAGTAGTCCAGCGGTTAGCATAAAGCTACTACAGCTCCAGCGACCCGGGTTCAATTCCCGCCGCTGTCTCTTAGGAGTTTGTACGTTCTCCCCGTGTCTGCGTGGGTTTCCTCCGGGTGCTCCGGTTTCATCCCACATTTCAAAGACGAACGGGTTAGGAAGTTGTGGGCGTGCTGTGTTGGCGCCGAAAGTGTGGCGACACTTGCGGGCTGCCCCCAGAGCACTCTACGCAAAAGGTGAATTTCACTGTGTGTTTCAACAGACATGTTTTTTTAACAAAATAAACTTTATTCATAATAAAGAAACTAGATACAATAATAAAACAGTTCAAACCTTTACATTCGTGTACAGGTCCGTTCTTAGTGTTACTTCTTATCTATAAAGACACAGCACCGATGCCACTTGTGTGGCTCCCTGGGGGGATACCCCAATCCCGTATTTACAATACTTGAGGAGCTTCCTCACCTGACCCCACCCCTCCCTCTCCTGTGGAAGAAGAACCCTAGAAACATACATGTGACTAATAAAGATGTATCATCATCATGTCATCATCATCATCTTTATCCCAGGGTCAAAATGTCTAATACTAGAGGCCGTAC
>JARFYF010000055.1:10381839-10393133 GCA_030265395.1 Rhina ancylostomus
ACTCAATATCCTCCCATTACAACATTGTCCTTGCTGTCACAGCTCCCAAATCTGTAACCTCTCACTTCTCTGGACTAAATTCCACTTGCCATTTTACTGGCCATCTGATCTAATCTGATCAGATCCTCCTGCAGTCAAAAGCTTTATTTTTCCCCATTATAAACCACACTGCTAACTTTTGTACTGTCTGAAACCTTCAAGCCACAATACAATCAACCATTTCCCTCTACTTCCAATCACCCAGCCAATTTTGCCACTTTCCCCTGGACTGCTAAATCAAAAACATTGTCCAATATCCACCTCCACACAGTCGTTAATTAGCACTACTTTTTCCTTAGTTATCCTCTTGCTCCTTAATTTTAATACAGCTTTGCAATTTCCTTGTTCTTACTTGCCTATATTTCTTTTTCATACCCACTCTACTTTCTTAGTTTCCCTCTTAATTTCACTCCCACATGCCTTGACTCTCCGAGACTTTTTGGTGCATTAAGTTCTTAGTGTTTGATAAACTTCCCTTTTTGCCTTATCCCATCCTCTTGTCAGAGGGCTCCATGTCTCACAGTCCCATCAAATTTGAGAGTAAGCTTACCCCGAATCCATAGAATTTCCTTGAGGGCTTGCCATTGTTCCAATATGTTTATCCTGAAGCAGTTTCCAGTCTACTTTTGCAAAATCACTTATCATTGTAATAATATTGACCTAACCCCAATACTCCAATCTTTCTTTCTTATACTACGCCGCTAAATACAACTGAATTACGATCACCAACATTAAAGAAGTCTCTCCCATTGATACGCCTGCCATCTGCTCAGCTTTGTTCTCCAGAACTAAATCCAGAATTGCATCAGACCAATTGCAACACTACTTGAACTTGCCAAACATCTGTTAAAATAGTTCTCCTAGGGTGGCACGGCGGCGTGGCTCGTAGACCCGGGTTCAATCCTGATCTTGCTGCTGATGGTGTGGAGTTTGTATATTTTCCCTGTGACCACATGGATTTGCTCAAAATCCTCTGGTTTCCTCCCATATCCCAGAGACGTGCAAGTCATTATGTTAATCGGCCACTGTAAAATTGCGTCTAGTGTGTAGGCGAGAGGTAGAATTTGGGGAAAGCTCATATGAATGAGAAATACATTTAATGGGATTAGTATAGGATTAGTGTAAATAGGTATTTGATGGTCAGTGCAAATTTGGTGGGATGGACCGGTTTCTGCATTGTATCTATCATTCCATGACAGATCCATGACAGTACCCCAGTTAATATTAGGGTTACTGAAATTTTCCACAATTGCAAAGAGACACTTGTCAAAGATTTACAGATTTGCTCTTCTCTCTCCATTGGGCTTCAGAGATCTGCAGAGTTTTTCCAGCACAATCATCTTTTTCCCCTGCCTTGGTTCAACCCATACAGCCTCATTTGATGATTCTTTTAACATACCATCCCGATTTAACCCATATTGCCACCCTGCCCTTCTTTTTGTGATCTCCTATCTTGTCTGAAGACCATACAACCAGGAACGTTTCTGCCAGTCCAGCCTAGTTAAGCTTCCATAACAGCTATAACATCATACTTCCAAGGATTGACTCAAGGTTTAATGCATTTACCTACAATATGGGGGTTAAAAATTCAATTGCAACTTTCTGTAGGAGACTTGATAAAAAAATTTAAAAAGAATTCTCATGAAGGAGGGAAAAGGAGAACATAACAAGACAGCTCTTTGATGCAGAATTGATGGCCAAATGGCTGACTTTGTCCCACACAATTCCATAATCAAACATGAAATTAGGATAAAGGCAACAAACCAGAACAAGATTAGGTTGGATGTGTGGAAGTCATATTGGTACAGCCCACTCAAGAGGAAGGTTCTATAGATTCTAGACTGATTACATTCCTGGAAACAAGATGCCTATGTAAACTTAATCGTTATCTGTACTTTTAGACTTTAAAGTGGTCAGTTTTAGAGAATGAGTATTTAGGTACTAAGTATATACAAATTGTGATTGCCTAAACAGCTTTATGGAGTGTAGTGTAGAAACAAAAGGGGAAATCTATCCAAGTCAGCATACAAAATGAAACACTGGAATGATTTTCCATTTAGCCACCTCTATGAAAGTGCACACACCCCCCATTAATGATTTTCCACCCATTATAATTAACTAACAGAAAAACAATGTTTCCAACATGTGTCCTAGTGGAAATCTATATGTAATGTGCCAAAATAAATACTTGGACCAAACATTAAAATTCAGACTTACAATGATCTGTTGGTCTGGGGGAATTGATTCCAGAGCCTTCTGTATCACACGACAGCCATACATCTGCAGTGCTAAAGAGAGAACATGTCCACGGATACGTTGAGCCAGTGCCAGCTTCTGATCCAAGCTGCCAAACTAGAGAACAAGGAGAACAGATATATTTTTTTTTACAGGGATGCACAATTTTCTATGTAAAATGACACAGATGCAGACCATACTTGTTTCAATCAAGCCTCCTTCCTCCAACTTCCTCTAACCCTTTATGCTTCTTCTTCGATCCACCAGCAGTAAACTATGTGGTAACATTCTCACTAGTCACTGGGTAAAATAGCTTTTCCCTCATTCTTGAAAATATCCTCAAAAAATTAAATGAATCCAGACCATTTTTTAATATGAGCAGCAGTAATGATGTGTTATATTAAAGAAACATGATCTGCAAAATCTCATTGAAAGCTTGTGTCCATTATAAAATCAAGAAAGTTTAAATCCTATTGATACATTGAGCCCCACAAGCCATACCATAACCTTTATCCACCACCCAAACTGGGAAAGGCAATATTCATTCTCTTGAGCACTCGACACCTTTAACTGGAAAATATTTATACATAGTAAGGCCAAGGAATACAGGAAACTACGGATACCCACAAGGTGATCCAGTGGGTATAATATACTAGGGGTAGGGTATGTCAGCAGGAACAAAACTAAAATGTTTTATTTCCCATTCTGAAGAGAGATTCCCAAGAGGGACAGTTGAAATTGCAAGCCTTTTCATTAATGAAGCCTTTTCATACCTTAATCAATCAAAGCTTTTCCCTCATCTAATTTCGTTTTTTAATTTGAAAGTCTTAATTTGAAAGTCTTAATTTTCAAATTGTCAGCATGAGCAATGCAAATTGAAATTTGAATGATTATTCCCATTTTGCCTTGTCCCCATCCTACAGCTGTTGAAAAGCCACATATTCCGCTTACCTCAAAAAATTTCTGAATTACGTAATTTCCAAAAACATCCACCATCAATTGGTAGGCCGCCTGCAGAATTTCATTGAAAACCAGCTGTCTCTCTGCAGGGGTAGCTCGTTCCAACTTAAGTTGAATGAACCTGTGGGCCACAAAATATCAGAATGGTTCAGGAAGTAGAGTGAAGGTTTTGTAGCTTATACCAACGGCTATGCTTGCTTTGAATTATTTCTGAAACTGACGGAAAATCAGCCTTCATGAAAGAAACACCAAATATTCCCTGCCCACCCCCCTTTAATAATAGCCAAATGATACTTATCCCTGCAATTCCCTCAAAATTTGTGATTGCCCTGCTAGGAGGTTCAAACAGTGACTCTTCATTAAAAGACATTTCAAGATGATCCGATATACCAGCGCAGAGCAGCAGTGAACATCTTGATGCTTGCAGGCACATCTGCTCAGAGGCGCATGCAAAGTGGTTTACTGACCACTTTGCATGCATTCATGACCACATTCAATAATCATCAACTGCAAGATTTCAGTGCAGCCATTCCAGAGTGAATCTATAATGTTAACAAAGTAGTATGTTTTGTCTAAATATGGTTTTCATTATCTATGCCTTGTTGCATCCTTCATATTAATTTCGCGCTCCCAGCCCCAAACACCAGTCCAAATTTTACTCAGCCCGTGTGAACTTATCAACATGCAAGTTACAAAATACACTTGTTGTATACAAGGATATACGTTCCATTTGCTTTTCTTCTGCAACACAAGCTGTGGAACAGCAGACAGTTATCGTTACATGGTTGTGTGCTTTTCCACAAAGTTAACAAAATGTCCTAACAAAAATCAATTATACATTCAAACCTTTGGAGCTATATTCACTCTTTTGGAGCCGATTTTTATTTGCACAGCAATATCACAAAGCTTCTGCAACTTTCTTTCAAAGCAACTTCCATTCAATATTGTCAAGTGGGTTGCTTAGTTGCCCATACTATGGTCAAGTTCAACATGGAGTAGTTCATTAACCAATTAATTGAATAGGAAAGTTGCACTAATATTTCACTTTGATCTACCTAGCGTACAAGTTTAAACTTTCTTCCCTTGCTCTAAAGCATTGTGTTAAGATATTAACCCTGAAATAACTCTGTAAAAGGTACACCAGTTCAAACAAAAATTTACCACACCTTGAACCATGTTGATCCTGAGAGAATTCCATAATATGGCCAGCTATTTCACGCAATTGAAGGTTTGGATAACGATTGTTACGGAAGTCCTCCAGTAACCTGCTGCGGCCTGACGGCATCACATCTGACATGCTATACCGCAGACGCGATGGTGGAAATAACTGACTGCTGGAGCTAAACAGACTGGAGGCACTGTTGACACTGCGGTACTTGGCTTCAGCTCCTGGGGCAGCCGAGATAAATCTTCCACTGCCATTTGTAAGCCCACCTGTCATACAAATGCATCAAAATTTGAATTTATCTAACACCCAATGAGCACAATGTTTTCTCTAATAGATATTAACATAATGTTTAAAAAAACTTCAGAGATGACAGAGGCTTCATTATAATGAGGGTAGCTTTCAACATGACAGACCATCCACTGTCTTCAGTGAAGTGACACTGCCAGCATAATTGTGATTCCCATAAGATTAATGCGCAAGGACAGACTTTGCAAATATACTTTAACTGGTCTGATGTAACCTCATGACATAAGCAATACTTAAAATACTTAATGCTCACTAATTTCTATGATGAAATGAATATGTGCTTAAGAACCATCCTTGAAACTATCCAGCCCACTATGAATACACACTAATAATCCTATAAAAAAATAGAATGGAATAGCTCCGTGAAGTTAAGTACACCATAGCCAGTGGATTCAAGACATATTTATAATTGATTTTCCAGCCACTGTCCATATAATTCCAAATATTATCAAATGATTTCTCTGCAAAAGTTCTGCCTTTTGTTCAAATCTAATTCTAACAATGTCAAGAGAGAGAAAAAACAAAAATCACATGGTAAACTGCTAATGCCATGCTAAATAGCCCTATAATAATAAGTTACAAAAAATAAACATTTCCAGGTACAAGAAGTTAATAATGAGAGAAAAATTAACTGAGAGTTACCCACCCCTCTTACCCAGGTTAAGGCTCGATGATGATCCGTGGGATGATAATGATGGCGGTGGTGTTAGCGAGTGGCTGGGACCTTGGTTTGGAAGAGGCATTCCTACTGGGCCAGGGGAAGATGAGAAACCCAATCCATTGTAAAAGTTGTGGCCAATGGGAGCAAGGCTGCTGGTTGTTCGTTTGTACAGATCAGAGCTACCAGTTAGTGAGTCTCTCCTTGAGCCGCTGCTGGTGTTTGAGCTGCCAACTTAAAAGAATTAAAGTGGCTTATTTTAATTGTTTACAACAACAACTTCTGTGCACAGAAAATTGCCACCTTTTCCAAGGCCACTGAATAATGTTTTTTCAGATGACATTTTGATGAACCTTAATTCACTAAAAATTTTACCTGAGTACACAAAACGCAACTTGTTAATTAAAAATCTCATGACAATTAAATGGGCAACAGCATATGAAGCCAAAAATCATTTCCAACACCTTGGATTTTGTATCATTACATACTGATTATGATCCATAGACCCTGGATAGATAAAGTTCGCTTTGTTTTTGGAAAAATAATGGTCAGATTTTCTGCAATTCTCCTAAATATTTTACAAAACTAACACTTTGATTATGATTTCCGCAATTCATAGTGGTCGGTATGCCAAATTCCCATGCTGAATCCATTTAAAACAGTAGAAAGCACCCAGCAGTGTAGATACAGGTAGAATCCTTGCAAACAAGTTATACCCAGAAATATCATTTTAAGTATTAGGGTGGAAAATAATGGCTATTGAAGTTGTGTAGCTCACAAGCACTACAGTGACATAATATTGAAGACTGGCTTAGATGTGAAAGTGAATTGAAATTTAGCTGAAGGTGCCTCAGTGCAAGAGTGAAGTATCATATTGTTCCCTGCTTGGCATGTGCTATTACTTTTTATATCAAATAGGTTACTTAAGAACTCAAGATAAATGTGTGGGACTTTTTCTTGGAGAAACAAAAATAAACTTCAGGTGGACTACCATTCATCTTAAATATTCAACAAAAGCCAAACACACACCTGACAGGGAAACATGATAATTCAGCTTGCGCAAATCTTTACAATGAAGTTGTGCACTTAGTATTGTACTGTCTCAATTTTTAAATGTACCTGCTGATCCAAATCCTCCAAGTGCAGATCCGAGTGTCGCCCCAAGTGAACTAGTGCTTCCAAAGCCCAGGGAAGTGCCGCCAGGCTGGCCAGACCCCTGAGAGAACAGTGAGTTGCTCTGTGAAGTGCTAGACAGGGAATTGTTACCGTAGAATGAGTTTGAGGCCAAACTGTTGGTGGGTTGTTGCTGTGGTTGTTGTTGTGGCTGCTGATTGCTCATCGGGCGAAAGGAGCCATTTGATGTTCCTGCTAAACCACTTGCTGTACCATTTGCTGAGGCTGCTGCTGCAGCAACTGTTGGAACACAATATTGAAGTACCAAGCATTAAACATGCAGACAATAGGATCTCAACGAAATAGAAAGAGATAACCAACTTTTGTCAGTTCATAAACATCCTTTCTAGGAATATGGATGGCTGAGGTAGAACGAGGTCAGGTTCAACCTTCCGTGAAGTAACGTGTGCTCATGGTGTTATGTCACTGACGTGCTCATGATCAATCCCACAATGTTTGATGGGAAACAGCTATTGTAAAATCTGCTCTGCAATACAAATCTTATGTTTTGCAACATGTTTAGTGTTACTTTTTTTTTAAATTATCCAAAGACACAATACTATGTTGCTGAACAAACACCTAATTGAACATTTGAGGAATCAGTACAACAGAACAAAGGACACTTTTATACCTACACGATTCTTAATTTAAACTAGCCCCTCAAATGGAGCAAGTACATTAAGCTGTATTCATAAAATAACTGAATTCGTATTGCAATCTGTTTTGTGAGTTTTTTTTAAACATTCTGATTAAATTCCCACAATATTTATAAATTTGTTTTGAGTTGTGAGATATGCTGGTCAAGCTTCACGTACCTAGCTTCCCAAATACATGACCTATCACCACAGAGAACATATTATGGGTCGATAACACATTGGCCAGATGGGTGTAGGTTCAGTTTTCATCCCCAGTATTCCTGATGCCCTCCGATCATTACCAGTTACATCCAAATTTGGAATGTTATCTGAACAGGATCTGATCTCAAGATCTCCCAAATTAATACACTGATCAATATTTTTTGGACAAAGTGTGTACAATAAGCAATATTTTCAAACTGAACTACATGACAGGTATGAGAAGACGTACACACAGGGACTTAGGTGGGATGGTAGAGAATGGAAAGGCTTTTAAAATAGTGTTTCAGAATCTA
The DNA here is from genome assembly GCA_030265395.1 of Rhina ancylostomus. Lineage (NCBI taxonomy): Eukaryota > Metazoa > Chordata > Chondrichthyes > Rhinopristiformes > Rhinidae > Rhina > Rhina ancylostomus. The sequence continues at coordinate 10,389,529 of JARFYF010000055.1, forward strand.
TGTGAAATGACTGCATTGAATCATTAATTTCTTCCATTGTGTCCCCAGGGAAAAGTTAAAATTCAACATCAAAAGCTCAACTAGCACAATCCAGAGGATTACCGGCATTAGATGGGGAGTTGAAGGAACTTCAGGATTCACAGGCTCATTGATTCAGACAATGAAAACATTGCAGCATCTGAAATGACCTACCAGGGTTCAGCTTTAAGAGGTGGTGAAAACTGTAGGTTTATAAACAAATATAATTGTAGCCTCTAAATCTATTTTCGGGCTTCTCCCCAAACAGACAACCTTACCTGCCTGCGCTGCAGATGGACTTATAATTACAGGTGCAGGAGCAACAAGGCGCACAGGAGCCCCCAGGCCATTCCGAGCCCCAGCATTCACCACAAGGGCACCAGTCTGATCATAGTAAGCAGCTGGAGCAAGGACTTGATAACCTGAAAAAGGGGCATGATTAGTAATAGTAATGCAGCACCACATACTGAGAATTAATAACGTCAAATGGAAACAGAGTCTTGGGGCAAAGATTGAAGGGAGACAGGAGGGTAGTCTTATCTTATCCAATTCCAAGTTGAACTTCCATCCTTATGCTTCATCTATCCATTGCCTAAAATTACTCACCTGCACCTAAGCCAATAATTATCTGGTTCAAAACTCACAATCATTGACAATTCCACTATTCTAGTATTGTTCTGTTGATGCTTAGATCTTGTGAGCTGAAGATATGTTAATTCATCTAAAACTCTATTGCCCTTGTGGAAGCCAACCAAGACCACTCACTCATCAGCCAGTTCCTTCTGGCATCAATTCCCCATAACACATATCCTCTGCCCTGGTGTTTAAATCCCTTCTTGACATTGCCCCTCCCATTGCTCTCACCTTGTCCACAAAACCCAGGGGAGTACTTCATTTCAAAACCCAGTGCTGCATTTAATTAATTCTAGCCTGTAGTGCAATCCTGCCCTCCACCCTGGCAGCCATGTCTTTTGGCATTTAACTGCTTTGATTTCCTTCTTGGAGGCTCCCCACAATGTAACATACAGCTGTGAATGACCAAGTTTCTGGCCACTCTCTTCAAACATCTCTCACACACTGCTCCTATTTTGATTGTGCCTAAAAAACACTGAAATATTTTGCTATGTTAATAATAGCAAGCTCTAGGAATGTGTATTTTCAACATCTGGAAATCAACTTCTCCCTTAAACACATATTAGCACAGACTAAACATGAAGAACTATTATAACATTAAAAGAAGTGGAATGTTTTAAGCAAGTTGCTGCTTAGGCCTATAACAATGGCTGGCTCAGTTCGAGTACAAGTGAAGTCCTTGTGGAAAAGCAATATTCTCAGTGAGGGCAAGTGTGTCATCATTGCCAGATAAATTTTGATTTAAAAAAAAGAGCACTTCTAAGGAGGTTTTTTAACATTACAATCAGTCTGAAAACCCCATCTTTAAATTTATCAGCCAGCATTGACCATTATAGCTGGAACTCAGTGCCAGTCTGCACCAAAATGATTTAGCATTTCAGTATATTGAAAAGTGCAAATTGGAACTGCACTTGCTTTTTGATTCTGTGCTGCAGCTGTGATAACATATCCATCAATAACCACATTGCACAAGGAACTCAATCCCAACTGGTCTGTGCAAATTATGCAGAAATTGCAGCAGAGTACAAAAATACAGTTTCTATTGCTTGAAACAAAATAGTCATACTCATATGGATTATTTACAATTTAATCATGCAACAGAAATTTGCCTTTCATCATTTACCACAAAATGTCATCAGAAAAATAAGGCAAATGAACAATTTGCCCTATAATTCAACCATGCTCGGTACTTTGAAACTGCTAACAATTAACCTGTCTATAATGCTTTTTTTTTTGTAAACCACAAACCCCCAAATAAAGCACATCTCTGCTGCACAGAATTAACCAATATTTTACCTGGCATTCCAGTAGCCAGTCCTTGGCTAAAAGCTAAAGCTGAGTTGACAGCAGCAGCTGCTACCAGGCTATCTGCTTGTTGGCCTTGTTGGCTCTGATTTGGAGTCAAAGGCCGCTGATTGGCTCCAGCACGCAGAACCTGATATAAAACACATGGGATTACTGAATCATCACCAAATAAAGCTGTACATTGAACAGATTTTTAAAACAAATCATAAAATGCATCCTCAGCCCCCTACTTCTACTCCTTATACACTCAACTGTGTGGTCAGGTTCCACTCTAACTCTATATACAAGTTTGCAGATGATACCACCATAGTGGGCCGTATTTCAGATAACGATTCGTTGTACAGGGAGAAGATAGAGAGCTTAGTGACATGGTGTCATGACAACAACCTCTCTCTCAATGCCAGCAAAACAAGAACTGGTTACTGACTTCATGAAGGGGGGCGGTGGACATGCTCCTATTTATGTCAACAGTGCTACAGTCCAGAGGGTTGAGAGCTTCAAGTAGCCTGTCCTGGTTCAACCATGTTGATGCAATGGTCAGGAAAGCTCACCAGCATCTCTCCTCCCTCAGGAGGCCAAAGAAATTTGGCATGTCCCCTTTGACCCTCATCAATTTTTTTCGATGCACCATAGAAAGCATCCTATCCAAATGCATCATAGCTTGGTATGGCAACTGCTCTGTCCATGACCACAAGTAATTGCAGAGTTGTGCACACAGCTCAGCACAACATGGAAACCAGCCTCCCCTCCATAGACTCTGTCTACACTTCTCACTGCCTCTGTAAACAGTCAGGATAATCAAAGACACTACCCACCCCAGACATTCTCTCTTCTCCCCCCTCGCACTGAGCAGAAGATAAAAAAATCTAAAACCATGTACCACCAGGCTCAAGGACAGCTTCTATCCCATTGTCATAAAACTATTGAACGGTTCCTTAATACAACAAGATGGACTCTTGACCTCAATCAACCTCATTATGACCTTGCACTTTATTCTGCACTTTTATTGTTTTACCTTGTACTACTTCAATGCACTGTTGTAACGAATTGATTTGTATGAACAGTATGCAAGACAAGTTTTTCCACTGTACCTCGGTACATGCAACAATAATAAACCAATTTACCAAATAATAGGATGCAGAGCATCACAGCGTCAAATTGGGCATGGTCTCTGATGATTGAACAAATATTCAATTCCATTCACAGCTCAAGAACTGAAGCAGTCCATGCCTGCAGACAGCAAGAACGTTCATGCATGGGCTGATAGGTGATAAGTAACATTCACACCACAGAAGCCAGGCAACTACCATCAAGAGTCTAATCACGTATGCTGGACGTTCAATGGCATTCTTACTGCCAAGTCCTCCGTCAACATTCTGTGATCACCACTGATCAGAGACCCAAACAGACCGGCCACATAAATATTGTGGCTATAGGAACAGGTCAGAACCTGGATATACTGTGATGGGCAACTTACCTCCTTAACACCCCAAGAGACATGAGGATAGGTGTTCAAAAGAGAGTGACATGTCTAGAACCTTTGATCAATGTCTCAAAATAAGAGGTTGACCATTCAGAACATATGAAAAGAAATTCGCAGCGGTGAGTGAATCACTCCCAAGAGGACTGTGGAGGTTCAGATTTGAGTA
>JARFYF010000055.1:10417691-10429433 GCA_030265395.1 Rhina ancylostomus
GGATCTCGTATCCACTGGATTGCCTATTTTTTTTGTCTTTTAATTTCTATACTACCTGCTCTTTTACTGGTATTAAGTTTCTTACTGTCATAACACATTCTCCTCCACTACCCTTAGAAAACAGAAAAATCTTTGATCTGTCAGCAAGTTTTCATTTGCCATAATTCCTCCTTGTACTTGCATTGTAACCAAGGGATTTGCATTTTGTTTCTGCTATCTCCCATTATACATCCCCCAAGCCCACCCACTCCCCCCCCTCAAAAAAAAGGTTACACTTCTTCAATGCTCTTCACTGGTGATAAAGCTTCACTCTATTTGCTGTACATTTCCTAAATCCAGACAGTCACCACCAAAAGAAGATTAGCCACTTGTTGATCAGGGAGCCTCAGCCTGTTTTATTGACAAGGCTTCAGTTTACTCAAGTTGGCTAAATATACCCAGGCAGTGAAACAATACATGCAAACAAGTCTCGATAACACTAGGTCATGAACAGAGAAACAGATCATGGCTCCAAGGACGCAACCAAAGACAATGTAGTGCAGAACAACAAAGTGGTCTGTTACACATTCTATGGCATAAAGAAGAAGTCTATTCCATCAAGTACATTGTTTTTGGAATTATAAAAAGATCCAGAAAATGCTAGAAATACAAAGCCAGCCAGGCAGTACTACTGAAGAGGAAAACAGTTTAGTTAATGTTCTAAGTTGATAACCTTTAAATCAGAATTGGGATATATTACGCCCTGTCCCCTCACTGACCCAAAACGTTAACTGTGTTTTTCTCTCTCCACAGTTGCAGCCTGACCTGCTGACCCATGACCTCTACCACCAAGGACAGCAGTTGAAATGACAGTTCCACAACTTGGAGGTTTACACACTTTCCTGACTTGGAAATTTATCATTGGTCCTTCACTCTTGCTGGGTCTGAGTCCTGGAACACCCTAGCCAAGGTGTGAGAACACCTTCACCAAAATAACTGCAGCAGTTCAAAACAGTGGCTTACCACCACCCTCTCAAGGTCAATTAGGGATGGGCAAGAAATGCTGGCCCTACCAGCAATACCTAGATGCTGAAAATTAATAAATAAAACTGTAGGAAACTGAGCATAAACCAAGAATTGAGACCATCCTTCACAACTCATTCTAATCCCTAATGTTATTAAACAAAACTTTTAGCAGTTTGTAAATTGTCACCCTATGTTCGAAAGAAAGCCTACACTTTCCCAGTGAATATACTGGACCAAAAAGACACAGGAACATTTCAGCTTGCCCATAGGTACAACCACTCCAATATTTCTACCCAATATCTTCTAATATCAACATCTACCCAACATTTCTATCCAAGTCTTACTTGTATAGAATCAGATCCAGAAATTGCAACTTCTATAAGAAATTACACCAGTATCAGTTACATGGAAGCCATTGCTTTCGCCTTTACATCACCACCCGCATTATATTCTCACCTACATCACTGTGATCACATTCACCAATTTATAAAGTTCTATGCATAAACCTCTGCCAGAAAATTAACAGCAGTGAATGCAGTATTTCTGCCATTGTTCATGGCAAAAATTTTGTTCTCAGAATCTTTCACATCATCAAAATAAAACAAGAAATACTCAGATCAGGCAGCATGTGGGAACAGTTAAACAGAATTAATGTTTTCGGAGAATAATTTCCCATCTGTTCTCATTAAAGGTCATCAACCTGATGCGCCGTTTTTCTCTCCACAAACGATGCCTGACTTGCTGAGTGTTTCTAGCATTTTCTGTGATTTTATCTCAGATTTCCAACATCTGCTATTTTGCTTTAGGAATGTCCCATCAATATTTCACCTATTAACAGTTCACTGTCAGCCATCAGTTGCTACACTGCACCATTAAGGTATCAAATGGGAAAAGGCTAGCATTTCCCAGCACTAATTGCTGAGCTCTGAGGTGGTTCCTTTAACAACTGCTGTGAGACAAATGTTAGTGTGGATTCAACATGAGCCAACACAATTGTGGGGAGATATCAACTTGCAACAGGACATAGGCAGCACCTTCCTGAGGAATTTTTGATCAATGTTGGGTGTGTACATTGGTCACGTTTAGCAATAATTTTTTTCTTTTATGTCAACAGACAAAAGTGATACCAGAAGTATGGTTAGACAGCTTCTGGACAGGACATTAAATATCCCCCATTCAGCACTTTCCTACAGCAACATCTGAACTGCTTCATGGACTATCTCTTGGGTTTCTTCCTGACCTTTCTCCTACCAAACTGGATAGATATCAAAATATCAACACTACTCTCAACAGTTCCCTGGGTCACCCACAACTTGTCATTTCCCAATGTTCACTTACACACCAAACTACTGAACCAGTATTTTTGTTGCACACATGGTGGTACAGTATAGAGCTTCTGCAGGCCCAAATATTTCCAACATATGTCTACACATTTTGATGTTCTGTATTAGGACTTATTTATGAATGGAACAAAAGCACAAAGGCAATTCTTCAGATCCACAATATCTGAAGACAAATAACTTGTGCACAAATCAAGATTGTCTGCCCTTTGCATGTCAAAGTTGCAGAACTCAGACAGCATGCAGGCCTGTGACAAGTTGACCATGCTGTGCTGATCCATGCACACTGCAAGCTTGTAATGAAATACAACCAAAAAGGGAACTATAATACAAAAACACGACAACCCATCAGTACTTTTCCCACAACAATAATACATTTGTGCAGCAAACACCAGGGAACACCAGCTGAACATCTGAAGCATTAAACAAAAGAGGGAAGATGGGCAACAAGAATTTTGAAATCAGGAAAGCTCTTGGAAGTATGTAATTGGGGCAATGGTCTGACAGAATAGACAGGTGTGACTGACTTCTGCAAAAGAAAGACTTAACTGGTACAAGGCCCTTTCCTTGCTCCTAATTAGTTACATGCTTAAATAATGACAGTGGGCAAATTCTGCCTTGAGAATTGTGAAAAACTGTTTGTGCAACTTGAAACAATGAACATGAATTACTATGCACCAGGAATTTTATTTTTTAAATATTTCAGGTTACTTTTCAACTATGTACTATCTAATTATCTTACTTCTTACCTAGTTTACTTTTAACTTCAGCAATGTCCAGTTTACCAAGCACCAATATTATGCCTTTGCTTACAAATTAAGCATGCCAACTTAAAGAAGTGCACAACCTGAATGAACAACCTAGCCCTGTCATTCAATTTCCAGGTGAGAACATGAAACTCAAAAACATCCTTGTAGATTTCCTAATTTGCACAATTCTTATACTGGAGTGAAAAGCCCAGTTATTTATGACATCACAATACTCACTGAATTGTCAGAGCAGCTTCCTCATGACATCATAGAACAATCACTTCACAGTCCTTCAAGGGTACAGAATTGCTTGCATGCTGGTTGATTGTGCCACTAATAATCTATAGACAAATCTTAAAAGCTCTCAACATATTCCGGGACAAAACACTTGAGGCTTTGGAGTACAAATGTCAGCTGGGTTCATGCTCTACTCTGGTTAGTTTTGGAAACAAAATGTGGCAAGTCTGAAGCAGCACGAAAGGAAAATGGAGCTGGGGAAAAAGTTATCGGATACACAAAGATATATCAGCACTTTGCCTCCAATATTTTAAGGGTCACAGAGTCTTGAAGGCCACTGGCTCCTTTTCATCTCAATGCATCTCAAGATCTATATACTTTTGGTATTCTCAACAACTTCCATGTTCATTCAATTGAACTAGGAAAATCAGCAATTAACAGATACACAAGCACTAACAAATTAATGGTTAATTGTCAAGACAAATGGCAGCAACTGCCTCAAAAGCAAATAACACTTACTCCTGTTGATACAACCGGTCAAAACACTGAAGATATCTCAGCCACCTCCCATATTATGGCAGATTTTAGGACACAGAGGCCAAACGGAATAAAAGGAAGCTTCAGGAACACAATCAATGTACTCTGCATTCAAGTCATGCTCCACAACAGTTCTTTGCACAAGAAAACATACAATAGAACACTGACATCAGTCTAACGATATTATCCAATACAACATGCCAAACTGTTTTCCAAAAATTATTAACAAATATTCTTCCACTAAAGCCTTGGTGGACTGTCTGCCCCATTAATTCCAACACTAGACAAACTCAAATGCAAATTGTAGGATGAGCAAAACAAAAACTTCAATGGCAAACTTCTCTCTATTCTATAATGACAAGAGGGTTTTTTCCCCCACACCAAATGCTAAACCAGGACCCAGGACAAACAAAACTAAATCTTAATTATTCTTGAGGGATGAGGCACAAACTTCCCGGCAATCACAAACAAAATGATTTGTACCACGAAAGCATACAGCGGTCAACCCAGTTAATAAGCTAAAATATTCAAGCACTCAGAGTCAGAGCATGGAAACAGGCCCTTCGGCCCAACTTCTCCATGGTGACCAAGGTACTTTCCTGAGCTAGTCCCATTTGCCTGTTTTGGGCCCAAATCCCTCTAAACCTTTCCCAACCATGAACTTGTCCAAACATCATAATTATACCCACCTCCACCACTTCCTCTGACAGCTCACTTCAAATACCTACCACCCTGTGTGGAAAAACCTGCTCTCATGTCCCCTTTAAATCTTTCACCTCCCACCTTAAACCTATGGCCTCTGGTTTTAGACTCCCCCATTCTGGGAAAAAGATCATCTTCATCCACCTTACCTATGCCCCTCATAATTTTATAAACCTCTCCAAGATCACATCTCGGCCTCCTTCGCTCCAGGGAAAACAGTCCCAGTTTATCCAGTTTCTCCTAAAAACTCAAGCCCTCCAGTCTCAGCAAATCCTTGTGAATCTTTTCTGCATCCTCTCTGGCTGAATCACATCTTTCCTATAGTATGGTGACCAAAAATGCATACAATATTCCAGGTGCAGTCTCACCAACATCATGTACAGCTGTAAAGTGACGCCCCAACTCTTGTACTCAAATGCCCCATCCAGTGAAGGCAATCATGCCATATGCCTTCTTCAGCACTTTGCTGACCTGTGTTACCACTTTCAGAGAACTATGTACCTGTACCCCTAGGTGTCTCTGTTCTGCAACACTCCCTTGAGACCCGTGATTTACTATGTCCTGCCTTGGTTTAACTTTGCAAAATGCATCATTTCACACGTGCATTGAGTTAAATCCCATCTGCCATTCCTTGGCTTACTTTCCCAGTTGATCTAGATCCTGTTGTAACTTTAGACAACCTTCTTCACAGCAACAATTTTCCTGTCATCCACAAACTTAATAATCATGCCACCCATACTCTCATCCAAATTGTTAACAGATGTGATGAATAACAGGGAACCTCGTACTTTTCCCTGCAGCAATCTGAAAAACAACCCTCCACTAACATCCCAGCTCCTTCTACCAAGCCAATTTTGTATCCAATTGGCTAGATAATCCAGGACCCCACGTGATCTCACCTTCCGGACTGGCCTACCATGTGGTACCTTGTCAGTCAAAGGCCTTGCTAAAGTCCATCTAGACTATATCTACTGGACTGCCCTTGTCAATCTTCTTGGATCAAATTCATGATACACAATTTTCCCACACACAAAGTCACGCTGACTATCGCTAATCAACCCTTAACTTTCCAAATGCAGATAGGTCATTTCTCAGAATCCCTCCAGTAACTTGCCCACCACAGATGTTAGGTTCACTGACCTGTAGTTTACTGGCTTGTCCTTAAGGCACAATATTAGCCTCCCTCCCATCTCTGGGTAGTTCACCTGTGACTAAGGAAGATACAAAAATCTCTGCCAAGGACCCAGCAATTTTTTCCCTTGCTTCTCACAACATCCTAGAATAGACTTGTGGCTCGGGGATTTATCCATCTCAAGACTGCCAACACCTCTTTTGTAACATTAATATGTTTCAGGACATCTGCTCCTTCCCTGATTTCCCCACGGTAAATACAGATAAGATATATTCTTACAACTTCATCCATTTCCCTTAGCTTTAAGTATCAAAAGGGACCTATTCAATGCCTAGCTATTCTTTTACTCTTAACACAGAGAATCCCAAGAGACCCTATCAATTATCTGATGTCCTCTTGGAGCCCTCCTGATTTCCTTGCATGTACTCCGACATCCTTTATAATCCTCAAGGCATTTGCTCAATTCCAGCTCTCTATACCTGACATATGCCTCCTTTTTTCCCTAGCAAGCCACAATATCCCTTGTCATCCAGGGTTTCCTAATCCTGCCAGCCTTGTTCTTCATTCAAACAAGAACTCTTCCCATCTTACTTTTAAAAGCCTCCCACTTGCCAGATGTCCCTTTACTTGCTAACAGCCTCACTCAATCAACCTTTGCAAGCTCCTGTCTAATGCCATCAAAATTAGCCTTGCCGCAATGTAGCACTTTAACTATGGACCAGTCCTATCTTATTTCCATAACTGCTTTAGAACAAATAGAATCCCACTCAGAATCCCAGTTCCAGCCACAAACTCACCCACCTACCTACCACCCCACACCCCCTCCCATTAGTGTTCCCAAGCGCAGCTCCAGCTGCAAACTCAGAACCACAATCCGTCTGAACATTTGGTCCACATTTCAAACCCCAAGTGTTCCTAAACGTGACTATGCATTTACTACTGATATTTTACAGCTTGATAGTGCAAGACAAACTGAAGTCCAACTCATGGCAAATAGGATTCACCAGACACCACAGGAAGGGGCTATATTCGAACGCGCTATCCTTACCAACACTCCCAGCAATACATGGCCAAACTCGTGAGTGCACGAATCAGCAGACAGCAAGGCTATGGGTAGTGAGGGCTTATTGTGGTAACAAAGTACAGCCTGGTCACATAATAGGCTAGGTTCACTGAAAACTACACCTGCTCTACTTCATTACGGTCTAAAATACATGGATCATACTGATTAGAGAGCAAAGATGTACATCAAGCATTCAACAAAATACATGACAAATTAAAACTTTTACTTCAAGGCAGGCACAGTAGCGTAGCGGTTAGTGTAAACATTATTACAGCCCGAGCAACTCGGGTTCAATTCTGACCACTGTCTGTAAGGAGTTTGTATGTTCTCCCCGTGTCTGCTGCATGCATTCCAAAGATGCACAGGTTAGGAAGTTGTGGACATGCTATGTTGGCGCTGGAAGCATGGCGACACTTGCGGGCTATCCCCAGAATGCTCTACGCAAAAAGATGCAGTTCATCTTTGATGTGCTTCAATGTACATGCGACTAATAGAGGTATCTTATAAATATATTTGCACCAAAAAGCTCATTCACATTTAGTGTAAACAAAATGCATATATGCAGTTTATAGCCATATACAACCATCAGAAATCCCTTTTGAATGTGCAACATTTTTACTGATGTTATTATCACCTTAGAAACAGTGAACATAGACACCATCTGGTATCAGCCCAGGGCTAGAAGTAGTACTACAAAATGGCATCTGAAGTAATATAGGAGTTAATGGAGGCTTTTGGAGTGGAGGTTCTGTCTGGTTTTTATGAGAATTTGTGGTTCTCATTAAACCACAAATTGTTCTGCGCATGGCTTAAGTGCAAATAAAGGCAGACTGTTGAATAAAAGTTGCTGAAATTTTCAAAAAAGCTATTTATCATTGCTTTGACGCGCAAAGCAAATTTAAACTTCAGTCCCAATTAGTGCATTTGTTAATTGTCTTTTAAAATGTCTTCTAAGCTTATTTTGTGGATCATTAGCATCTTTTAAAAATAAAATCACCTTTATCCTAAAGTTTGGCAACTAAACATCAATTCTCCATGGCCAATTAATGAGGCTTTTCGACAGATCAACCAGTATTTACAGCAAACGTACTACCACTTACTCTTTTAAACATTCAAACATCTTCTCTCACTCTTTCAAGCTTTAATGTCAAAAATCAGTTAAAAGATTTCTCTGATACATTCCAAAATCTCTTTTTCCACCAAGTATCACGAAAAGCTCTTTCACTTTTCGAATCCTCCAAGGCCTAATGGCATTGTAGCAACTATACTTGGAACAAAAAAAAAACTTGTTTCAACACATTCTGGTATACATTGTAGAATTGCTGGAAACCCTCAAAAGCTTCACTGCCAATTTTTCTGTGCCATTTTACTTTTATTTATACTGGCTGCAATCTTATTTCCCTGCAGTCAGCATTGTAGTAACAGAAAAAAACTCAATCTTGGAAATGAAATTAGGAAAATGGAGCAGACTGATCACCAAGAGAGAAAAAATCTCATGCTTCAGGCATACAACAGTAGTTATCTTAAAAAGATTAAATAACAGAAGATGCTGGAAATACTCAGAAGGTCAGGCAGCATCCATGGAAATAGAAACAGAGTTCATGTCTCTTAAGACTTTTAAGAATTTTCACTTTCCATTGAAAATCCAACCACCTGAAACATTAACTCCTGTTTGGCACTTCACAGAAACTTTCTGACCTATGAATACCTCCAGCATTTGTTTTATTATTTCAGTTTTCCAGCACATGCAGGGTTTTTCCCCCCACTTTTCCCATTACATACAATATTCAACCACCTTTCCTCCCAAAAATTGTTAACCATTTTATGGTAAATTAGCATGTGGTTTCACACTGGTTTTCCAACAGTCTAAAGTTCCAAAGCTCAACCTCTCAAAGGTAAACAAAGTGATCGTGGCATTCTATTACAAAACCAAGGCCAAGCTTTACCAACATTCCTGCAGACACAAGCTTGTTACTTTGCCTATTGTGCCTCCTTTGCTCCCACTGCATCCTTCTACCTTCGCTCCACAGTAAGTGTAAAAATCATAAGCAAAACTCCATAACAGCATAATTACAAGATTATTGTCAACCTTCAAAATTCAAAACTATATTAATCCCAATATATCATTCAGCATCACACAATTCCCACCCTCATCCAGCACCAACCCGATCCATAGTTGTGGAATGAAAGTCAATGCAAAATCTAATATGCTGTTTATTCATCCTCCAAGCTCAAAGCACCACTACGCTGCACAACTTTCTCATTTGCACTCTCTAAACATGTATTTAATAAGAGCAAGGAACGACATAATCTGCCAGCATAACAAACCCTACCTATAGCAACAGGTACAAGTGTAATAATAGCAATAAGTGCCTTCAATTGGACTCCTTTTCAAATCAAGCAGTGTTCAGTATTACAAATGGAATGGATAAAGTGTACATTATGAACTTTGAAAAAAATCAGTTCAGGGCAAGACATCCAGGTGAAGTATATTATGAAATAGATACTTTTCAGCTCTGTTTCACCCTGTTGAGGGAGGAACCTGTGTGCAGCTTTTGGGATGGGATGTGTGTGAAGCTAGAAAATATTATGCACTGTCCACAAGGATCCTTGTCTGTCCATGAAAAAATATTTTCACCAGCAGGTGGTGCTTCCGAACAGGGCAGGAAGTTAAGAGGCAGCGAACATAACAATAGAAATGAAGGTTGAGGGCTGACCAGCCTCTGGCAAGCCACAAACTTCATACAACAGAAAACATATTTTACCTTGAACTAAGCTAATGACATTTACAATTCCAGGTGATATTTCCCTTTTATCATTAATTCCTTTCTGGCCACATCCTCACAAAATCAAAACAAAAATAAATCACACAATGATCCCTTCCTTAGGTTTGTTCAGTTTTATAAACACCTAAATCTTTGCCTGTAATGTTCTGCCTTGAAGTCATTTAAAGGTTATTTTCTCATATACATTCTTTTCCTTTTTATTCTTCTGAACCCTGTAAGACAGACTTTGGTCCTACACAATGCTCCATGTGTAAGAATAACACACCATAAATGAAGGGCACCATGCAAAGCTGAAGCTGAAAGACCAAGGAATTGACACGATCATGGTTCAGTTTACTCCCTTCCACAGCTTGGTTCACAATGCTTGAAAAGCAATTCCTGCAATTAGGTCACCAGCAGAGGGAAAATGATCTGGAATATTCTCAAGATTCAGTTACAGAGAAGGAAATAATTACATCACACGATCTCTTTTCAGAGTACAAATGAACTTGAATAAAGGAGCAAGTTTCTAAAGTCATATTAAAATGATGCAAACAGTATGCAACTTTTAAAATATGGAACAGTGCAGCTTTCCCCATTTTGTAGACTACTATTTTATATTCCCTCTACATATCTCTATTCTTCAATCTCATCTGATAGTGTTTGTATGCAGATTTATCATAGGCATAGTTAAAATCAAGACTCACAACACATCTACTCAAACTGGCCTCGCCCCACAATTCAGAATAAATCCTGATGATTATAGCTGAGTGATCTCTGCAGAAACAAGTCAAATCTGCAATAGAGAGCTGGCACTCAACAAAGGTTTGGTGTTGTGACCAATACAATTTACTGAAGTTCTGGTGACATTGAGAGCACAGAGCATGTGACACCTTACGTAACTCACTGCAAACTCCATTTTATTTACTATTTAACAGTGCAGTCTGTTGGACTTCAAGTAGGCCAGTGTTTACAACACAGTCTTAACTTTTTCCAACAAACTGGAAAAGAAAAACCCGCCCAAAAAAAGTAGACAGCCTTCAGCGGTATTGCTGTTTCTGCCATTAAAGTCCTTCAAAAGATAGATAGGATAGTTTCACGGATCTATTAAGTGCCAAGTCCAATCACAGTATTCTGGTGATATCACTACAATTAATCTGAGCAACAGAGTCTTGAGAAATAGCAAGAATCACATCAGGGATCCCAATCTTTATAGATATTTACTAGATGCTTATAAAAAAATGTATTAATTTGCATTTGTTGCCCATCTCTGACTGCCAGATTCAGTGTAGCTTGCTAGGCAGTTTCAGAGACAGTTAATAGTCAACTAGAGTTGCATGTAAACCAGACTGCAAAAATCAGGTCTTATACATCATGTGTGTTTGTTCTGCAACTGCGGTAATTATTTGGTTCAAAAGCAACTCTTTCATGTAATGAAATATGACCACAATATTTCTGAACAGACACACTCCAACAGTAATCCTGGCTGATTACAATTAACCAGTAAAAACATTTCACCTAAGTGTTGTTGGGGATTCAGAATAGTAATGCAAAATTTAACAATTCAGGTTTAAACAGGGGGCCTACCAGAACAGCAAATTTTGTCAGAAGTGGAATTTATTTTGCAAAGATTATTAATCACACAGAGCATCCTTCCACACAATATCCCATACATCTGTTAGGTATTGGTTCGACACCAGCATCTTCACTCGTAACAGTGAGAATGGGTAACAAATTCCTAAACCAAGCAAAGAACTCTTCACATAAACACTTGTGCAGACAGCCACTCTCCAGCGATGAAGTATTGACTGCATCCTTCTAGCCACCCCTCCCTTCTATGGCGCCCAAAAAACATTGTGGGAATGCTAAAAGCGATGATGGGGAGATGTTTATGGCCTCTGGTACAGAATCAAATCCATGTTGTATGCAGATAGGTATTTTCCACTTACTCTTCTTACCCCAATTTTGACCACTGTAAATTCAGCACAGATCACAGATTAAGGGAGCTTCTTGGTTATGCAATTACTGGTCAATGTTTTTAACTTCAGGAAAATCAGGCTGGTGATTTTGTCAGGAAATAGCAGGATCCTTTCAACCCTTTGGGAAAATCTATGGGTCCAATAGGCAGTTATCACAACTGGTCATTTCAATCGTGCTATCCATTGGTCTTTGAAATAACAGAGGGAGAATTTGGCCTGCTACTGCTTTGGTA
>JARFYF010000055.1:10429730-10441594 GCA_030265395.1 Rhina ancylostomus
GTTTACCAAAGCAGTAGCAGGCCAAATTCTCCCTCTGTTATTTCAAAGACCAATGGATAGCACGATTGAAATGACCAGTTATGATAACCGTGATCAGAATTACTTGCCTTGTCTGAGAAAAATAAAGCAACAAACATTAAGATATACAACAGGTTATGAGATAATTGCTGAATAGCAATTGCTCCAGTTTTCTGCAAAGTACAAATTTGACATTGCATTGGGACATATGCGAATCCAATAGCAACTGATTCATTTCCTTAATAAGAAAATGGTAACAATTATTAACGTACAGCTTTAGAATTTTTAAGTCTGCCCTAATGACTTATGGCTAATTGACAGAGCAGTGTAGTGGAAACATACTACGCAACTTCAATTTTACCTTTTCAATCTGGGCCTCGTGACCCAAGTTGACCTCAGCTACAATCAGCAAATAGTCTCCACAAAGCCTTTCCTCCCCCCCCCCCACCAAAAAATGGGGAGCTGGGGGAGATTTGCAAAGTCTTTACAATTCTGACTATGAAGTTTCTAACAGAATTTTCTATGCATGTAATTTAGGTAGCGCACAGTATCACATTTCTCCACAAACCTGTTCCCCTCCTCTACACTAACTACCTGAAAGACCATTTGGGTGTTACACCAGATTTGTGCTCCTCATACCTACTAAAGGTATCCCAGTACCTGCACAATACGTACCCAACCCTCCCCACTAGAGAGCAGAGAAGAATCTGGCCAAAATAAAAACATATCTCCAAATAAGTGTTAAATTCTGTCCAAATGTACACAAGTTGCTTCCTCTATTAACAAACAGATCTAATCTGGTTCAGATGCTGCTACCCTCACAGCACAGATATTGTCATAGTGAATGTGAAATTATCAGGCCTGCTCAAAGTTTCAATGCAGTACCTTAGTTGTCATCAATTCAGTCTGAGGAATTAAATACAACTTGTACCTCAAAATTATGTGCTAACATGCACATGGATGATCTGATGTTATTTGTCCAATTATATCCTTAATGCAGCAAATGCATTTGCCACTTGTCCTTACCCATGGCAGTAAAATGGAACCTGATCCATAACCCCATGCCCATAAATGAACTGACAAATCACACAGCAGCACCCTCAAGCATACTGGCTGCCAAAACTGTCGAGACAAAGTCTGTGAACATGTCTGAGATTCATGTAGAAAATTAAAAATCTTAAAATATTTAGAATGTTTTTAAAAAGGATAAGTGGCATTTAAACACGAGGAAAAAAACTGAAACAAATACATTCAGCTCAATTATTTAAATATAAAATTCTATGAACTTGCCTTTCTCCCCCATAGCCAGTCCTCTCTATTGACAGAAACAAATCCTGAAACTACATCTAACCTGCCACATGTTGATTGCAAGCACTACTGAACTCAAGAGTCTATTGCTAGAGTACAGTCAGAATGACAGCTGTTAAGGACCCAAGGAAGTTTGAAACTTCCAGAGTAATGTAAACTGCACTCAGTATTTTGAATTGGCAACCTGACTCTCCCATACTAGACTGAACTATACTAATAGCCATAGTACCTACACTACCACAATAACCTATAACCAGAGTAACAAAGCAAGTACAACCCATGGCCTGTACTGCACAGATTCTATACCAGCCTTTTTGTGGAGCACACCACAGTAGTGGTTCCGTTACTGGTCTGGTCATCCAGGAGGCCTGGACTAATGACCAATCAAGTTTAAATTCTATCTTAGCAGCTGGAAATTTTAAATCTAGAACAATGGTACCCACTAAATTATTGGAGTGCTGTAAAAACCTATCTAGTTCCATGTATTTTCCTGGGGAAGACTTGGCATCCTTAACTAGTTTAGTATATAGTTCACAATGGTAATAGCCTTTTGAAATAGCCTAGCGATGAAGGACATCCGTAATGGGAAATGAATGCATGCCACTCCAGAATGGAAAGAACTTGTGCAACTTACTAGCATAATTTGGCAATTCAGCACAAATCAACACTCATTCAAAACAAATTTTCTTCAAATCAATCTATTCTAGAGAAACATACAATTGCAAGATTTATACATTAAATGCTTGTGCTGTATATTACCTACCATGAAGAAAAATAGAAAAGTTTCTCTCAATGGCTCAAATACCCAACTTAAAAATACTCTTTTGTTTAAACTTAAAAGAACCCACAGAAAAGTTGACACTTCAAGGAAGCTAGTAGTTTGAAGTTTTTATTTTAAAAACAGATCTTTTCTTCCATGAATAGCTTCTAAACCAGTTGAATATCCAGGCTATAAAGATCTCTCGCTACAAAATGTAATCACTTAAGAAACCACATTTTTTGTAAGAGAATGAAACTTTTTCCAACTCTATCCTGAAGCTTGCTTTCAAGTTTTATCTTGATAACCAACAAAAATTTATTTTGTATGTACACTAAAGCACTGAACTGCTTTACAAATCCAATTCCTCCTTTCTATTCTCCTAAAGGTGCTGATTTATAATGTTGTGCTAAACTTGCATGCCAGTATCCTCCAGCATCTCAGTTAAGTAGTTGTTTTTAATGAGTGTATTATATGAATTCATAATTGAACCTCAAACAGCCCACAAATGGTGATTCCAAAGATAGGTGGTTAACAATTAAGTGCAGGAGCCAATCTGCTTTCCTTTTCTAGAGTCTGGATTTTGCAGATCGAAAGATAAATACTGGCATAGAATTGGTACTTTAGCACATCAGGAACTGCACCTGGTGCTTCCTTATGCAGACTTAAATCAAGTGATTGATCAGATGATATTCCAGTAAGGCATGAGTCTGAAAGACCAAAGATCAAGTCTCTAGTTCTCCAGAATGGAAACATAATGGTAGGGAATAGGTTGAATGTCTCAATTTGAAAAGACCACTTTTTTCTTTCAGGCCACTGTCATTATTGAAATTACAAGTAACTAACATTCTCCTTATTTCCGAAGGAGAGTTATGGACTTCCCACTGACTACAAAAAAAACGGGTACCACTTAAGGGTGCTGGCGATGATACCAAGGATGCAATCACATACAGCAATCAACCCCTCCTTTGAAAAATTACAACTTTTAAGTTTCAGTTTGCTAAAACATTCAAGTAAGCACTCCAGACCCAGCTCCATCTAAAGAGCCTGATTTGCAGCTCGACCCATGTTCCTGACCCCAGCTGCACACCCTGTACCAAGTCATACACAGCCGACCTTACAAGTGTGCAGATCTGCAGATTTTAAGTCAGTGGATAATGAGGACTTAGTGTATAAAAATAGATCAAAACCAAAGCCACATACAATAAATTACCCAAGTTGATATGCAACCAGAAATGGTCACAAGTACCAAATTATCTGACCACCATCACACTCCTGTTTGCAAGTTTGATGTGTGCAAATTGGTGTCATTCCTCCTCCACCAACAGTAACTACTTTCAAATGTATTTAATTGGCTATAAAACATTTTAACATGTCCCAGCATCATGAAGCTTTTCTTTCAAATCAGCTGACCCATACAGATAAAAACAACCAGAATTCTCAAGAGAGCTAGTTTTTGTTTACTGGCTAAAAAAAGTCAAAGGAGAACCAAGGTTTAGGACAGAGATTTCACCTTCAACCCTAAATGAGAATCAGCAAAAAGATAAGCTTTCACAGGCAAATCCAACTGAGTATTTTCTGTAGTGTTATCGCGTTAACAATTAACATCAAGAATCCCAGCATTTCTTTGCCCAGGGACATTGGCAATAACTAGTTTAATCTAATATCTAGAAACTCCATACACAAACCCAACAGATAGCCAACAAGAAAATGTGTGCATTAATTCAACAGCCAAAGCAAAGGCCAGACTAAATTAGAAAGATTTTCCAGAGGGGCAAGGCAACCTACATTCCAGGAAGACTAAAAGCAAAATTTACCCATCATTTGAGCTCAGCAACTGTTCATGTGTAGATCTTGTGAAAATCCTGAAAGCAGAAAATGCTACAAAAACTCAGCAGGCCAGGCAGCATATGTAGAAAGAGAAACAGTCAACATTTCCATTTGGAACCCTTCATCAGAACTGTTGGGGGTCTCAATCTTGAAACATTAACTCTTTCCACAAATGTTGCTGGACCTGCTGAGTGTTTTCAGCATTTTCTGTTTTTACTACTCATGCACAGTAACCATTTTGAGAAACAAAAAGGCGGCATTGAGTGTAAATTTTTAAATATCTAGAATCACTACCACATAAGAGGTACTCCAGGTTAAATGGTTGCATTGGGTCCACTTCGTATGGAGTTGAACCAAATAAGGCAAGAGTTTGCAGCTCAAAACCAAATTTAGTAATGGTTGTTTCATTCTAGCTCTTCTTCCTTTTACAAGTTCTGCAAGGTTTGCAGATCAACTGGTCATCAATTTGTTAAACAATAAAAATTCAATCCCACCCCCCCCCCCACAACTACATTATCAACTTTACTCCTTTCGGTATTCTACCTGCAGATATCAAGGTGATTGTGGAAGATCACAAAGCACTGGAGGTTGTTAAGAGGATGTTAAGGGGAATTACATTTACTCTCATTCTCTTCATAAAGAAAAACTGAGGAGGGATGAGAAAATTTATTGCAGCAGCGTGGAACATTTTTACCACAGAAAGTGAATAAAGCAGAGGCCATTTATCTTTCGAGGAAGACCAAACTAATATTAAAAGCAGAAGAAAATGTGTCTATAAAGAGTAGGCAAAGCAGTTGGATGAGTTAAGATAGTACTCCAAAGAGTTGATACAATGGGTCAAGTACGCCCTTAAGCTATGATCCACAATAAAACTTCCTAGCTCCCAAAAGTGCAGTGTTTACCCAGCAAGCAACCCAGATCTAGTCTTACAAATACTTTTACCAGTTTGTGTTTAATAATTCTAACCCTAAAATTTACATTATGACTTCTTGTTCCTTAATCCTGGTCAAAAGGCTACATTTCAAAAGTCTCCCAATGGCTTTTTTTTTTCCATTGAGTTTGTTCCTGCTTCTCTCTCATGATGATGGCTATGAGCACTCCCAAATCATTGCTGTCCTGGAGGTGATGGCACTCCACAACGATAGCAATGGGTATGTCCAATATAGCAATTGCTTTATAACTTACCGGCACTTAAAGGCATTAAAGGACTCGTAGGCCAGACCAGATGGAGATAAGATAGCTCCTTGCAAGAATTTACTATGTAGCTTGACAAGATGGTAACACAGTCAATGTTTCCAGTAACTGGAATGTCTTGAAATAAATGGTCAGCCATTCAGAATGGGTAAGATTTCCTTACCCAGAGGACAGTGTTTATTTGGAGTTCTCTACATGAGCAGGCCATGGTCACCCAATAGAGCCATGACAGAAATTGATGGTTTTTTTCAGTATTAAAGGAATCAAGGTATTAAATTATTTGTAATACTAAGTGTTAAAGGAGTTCAAGGATCAATCATGATACTATTGAAAAGTGGGGCAGGCTTGTGGGGCTATATGGGCTTCTTCTATCTCTTATGCAAATGAACTAGTTGGTTTTAGCACCCTTGTTAGAATCATGCTCATTTCTTCTGGTATCAACACAAACTACCCAATCTACTGTTGCAATTTCACTACCTACAAAGTTGGAACTGTTCAAAAGAATTTGAAGTTCAGAATCCTAAGCAATAAATTTAGCAATGATCAGCAATTGACTGGTATGATTTTCAGCATGGGGACAATTTTAATTTCAACCTGTTTTAGCTTCTATTCAATTGTAGAACACTAAAGCTGTCCGAGATGATTTTGAACTCTAAGAAAATTGCTTTAGTAAGAATGATTTCAACTTAGGAAGAAGCAAACTAAGCAGTTTCATGTGGGCATAATTCAACCCAAAAATGGCACAGAACAAGAGGTATTAGGTGTGATGGAAAGCTTGAGCAAAGGTAGGTTTCAAATAAGAAAATCATAGGGTTGAGAAAGGAAATTTCAAAAAGGCATTCCTGACAATCACAGAAGGAGTGATGCAAAAAAAAAGCAAGAGGGCACTTACCCTTATTTTGTTCATACAAGGTATGTGTACGTCACTGGTATCGCCCAACCCTAATTGCACCCAAACTGAGGCACAGAGGCAAGATGGCAGATTTCCTTCCCTAAAGAATATTATTGAACCAGAAAGGTTCCAATGATCCAGTCCCTCTCTGTTCCCCTTTCATGCTCAGCTTTGTTTAAACCCTTTATCGACCAACTTTGATGAAAATTCCCCAGCTTCCTTATGTGGCGTTGAGGAGGAAATGGTGGGAGAGGGAGTGCTGAACCTGTGGCTCTGGATCAACAGTTTAAGCTTCAGGTCATCAGAACATCAACCACAATGCAATGATTATAAGGTTGGGGGAGTTCACAGAGATGGAGGCAAGAGGATCACGAAAGGAACTGAACATGGTGAGAATTTTACGTTAGAAGCACTGAAGAGCCAAAGGCAACAGAGGCTGGCAAGGGCAGAACAAAAGGAAGCACGAGGGACTAGACAAAGGAAACGGAATTTCAGAAATGCTAGTTTATAAATGAGACAGACAGAAGGGTGCTCGGGGCAACACCGGAACAGTCAAGTTGGGAGGTTGCATAAAGTATCCACCAAATCCCATTTTCCTGCCTGCTCCCAAGCACTTTCCATTTCTTTATCACAACACCAAGATTAAATGGCATTTTTAATTTTAATAGTATTTCAGATGTGTACATCTTAATATTTGTCTTAAAATTACAAGAATGATAGTGGTGAATGGATGTTCCAGCTCGGCCAGGATTATGATGGGGAGAGGAGAAATTGCCATAGGTTGCTGCTACTTTAAGTACGCAAGCCCAAGATGAAGCCAAACCCAAGACCCATGCTCCTTGTGGTTAAACAGCTACAGAAAATAACACTGCTCTGCACACCCTCAAACTAAAATGATACACAGAGTGCCAAACAGTATTTTCAGGCCCACTGAGAAAAATTCATTTAGCCCAAAAGCGACCTTTCAAAACTGATTTGTTCCATCAGCATTTGAAGGAGCATTATGCACATGTATTTTAATTCTCACTAACATGCGACCTTAAACATGCTGATCTTCCAAAATATTTAGCAATATTCTTTCCATGGATCTGTTTTTAAGCACAGCATTACAAAAGTGTCTATTTGCAGTAGCCAATCACTTGGAAATGGTCTGCAATATTGTGTGCAAAAATGCACAATTTGTCTTCATCAACTCCATAAATCAGGATCCATAATCACTAACTTCCCAAAAAGTTGAATACAATTAAACGAAGTCCGTATCAAAAGAATCTAGATACTTTTTACAAAAAGCAAAATACGTATCAGCAATTTCATTTTTGTTTGGACACTGCCCCTCCCACCATCTGGAAGCACCAGCACCTGCTCATTACAGTCCCAAGAGGACCAACTGCCTCATGATACCTTACCCAGCAGACAAGTGGGCATGGATAAATTTAGACAGTGTTCTCAGATAAGAGACAGTGAAGCTCTACCCCACTCCTTGAATTCCAGGCTGTTTTGTCTCTTTCCCCCACACTACACAACCACCACAAATCAAAGGTAATGCAAGATCTATATGACCGATTTCATATAGTACTTGATTCACTGAGCCCAGGCGATGCCCAACTTTTCGACTTCTTCAGTCAGGGATTTCACTCTGAAGCTCCCCATGCTGGGACTGCTTTTGTCCAAGAAATACAGAAGTGAAAATTAAGAACTCCCAAACTAATCGGTAAAGGGAGCACCTACTTGTTCCAAACCATAGAACAAAGGATCTCAGTTTAATTTCAGACCTGTGCTTGTTAAAAATCACAGCTAGGCATAAATGTTCTTTGAAGACACTGATTACATTTTCCTTCCTAAATACAATGCTTTAGTAATTGCTGAAGAGTATTTCTACAACCATTAGGTCTGGATGGGATTCCTTCCTGCCTCTTCACTCTAACAATTTAGTAATGGTCACCAGGGCTCACAAGTGAAGAACGTGGCCTTTGCGAAGTAGCCCATAGACTGCAGAAGTGTGCACCTGCAGTGTTCAGTGTACTAGGGAGGAGCAAAACTCCTTTATAATAAAGAAAATATTGACTTGATGCTTCTCTAATTGGGTTAGAAAAACTGTCCTGACTTTTGTCTAATCCAACTATTCATTGTAATTCAGGACTGCTGTTGTTAAACCAAATATTAACTTGTTTTTCTCTCTCTGCAAGTGCTGCCCTGCCCTACCTGCCCAATACCGTGCAGACTTGGTGTGCCGAAGGGCCTGCGTCTATGCTGCATCATTTCAACTGTGCAGGCTTTGAACAATTACCTCCTCCAGCTGTCAGTCCAATGTGCTTTAAAAAAATCTAATTAGCCTTCATACAATATTATTTTATTCCTTCCCACAACAACCTTCCAGTTCAACCAATGCTGACAGCAAAAGGCTACTTGTACAGTTAAAACTATTTTGTGCTTCCAGCTCAGATGAATTCTGGGAATGGCCCTTATGCAGGATGCAGGGCAGTACGTTGCTTTCCACAATAATGGACATTCACTGCCTTATTTGAAAGTTTGTTGCCCCAACTATAGACCATTCTAAAATAGGTATTAAAACAGACATGTTCAAATTACATGGTCTGTTCTTGACTCAATGCTTCTGAATACAGCCTGATATGAACAGAAATACATGCAGTAAAAATACAGAGAAGAAAACAGTGTATCTGCAAATTGGAAAGTGCACAGATCAAAAACTCTGCATTACTGTAAGAGAAAGTGCTAATTTTATGCATTCCAAACAGTACTGTCGACAGCACTAACAGTTACATACTGTCTCCAAAGTAAACTGCAATTTTTTTTGCATTTTTATATGCTGGAGGAAAAAGATGTGTCCCCTGATGGTTTAAAGATAACCAAACCAAAAACGCCACCAATTACAAGTGACCAACAGGTCTACATTTAATTAACTGATTTCAACCAGGGTGGCACTTGAGGGACAACCCAAATTAACTCCAGTGTGCTCAGGTGTTGACTCTTTAAATTGCTCTTGACCAGAGGGCAATGCCAAGCATTTATTACCAATCGTGAAACGGTAGTGCTTGGCCTTTTCTATGAGCCACTTCAGTCTTCACGTAGACAATATTCAGACAATGGTACAAGGAGAGACATTTCAAAAAGAGAAAGGAGGAATGCAATAATTTTAATTCTGCTTGATAACCCATGAATCCAGCTGCAAACTGTGCACAGAGGCAATTCAGAATGGACGTAAAGAACAACCATAGTCCAGTGGTACACACATCAAGAACTGTAACTGCACTTTTGCAAATATAGTGATGATGATTCATGACATGGGGCTTTTGAAATGCTTTACAACCAATGAACTACTTTAAGTTTCTGCAGCATTAAGTAGACAACTTCAATTTGCAGAAAAGGTCAAATTAAAAAATGATAGATGACCAGATAATCTGCTTTTGATCGCAATAGTTGAGGGGCAAATTTTGGCCTGGATATGGAACTTCTTGAAATTTTAATTGATTTTTAATTTCCAAATGAGTCCTAGATTGACACCTTGAAAAATTACATGAATAAAGTTGTATTTCCTCAGTACTGCAAAGTACCTTGAAATATTTTAATACATTAAATAGGTACAATATGAACTTCTGTTTCTGTTGTTGGAAGTGGGGTTGATTGAGCTCTGGTGATACTGCCCACAGGTTTGGTCTCCATATTATAAAAAGGGAAATGAGACATTGGAGATGGGTTTAAAAAAAAGATCAGGGATATCACCAGAAATACATATAGCAGAAAAAGGAAAACAGGCTCAAGACAAAGCTGAGGAATGACCTGAACAAGATATTTACAATTACAATAGGGAATGGAGAAGCTCTTTTCATTTCCTCAAAAGGAAGGACCCATAATATGTAACCATTATATTCAGTAGGATTATTTAGGGGAATTACTTCACCCCAAGGGATTTGGAACTCTCTGCTGCAAGGAGCAGCTAACACGAATAGCATGGATGTACTTCAAGTGAAGATATTCAAGAGAAGGGTATAAAGTATGCTGATAGATTGATAAGGAGACCAACTTGAATTTGGTCTGCATTTGCACTGAAAATAATGCAAATCTGGCTTGAGGTTTCAACTTTCTGCTTCAAAAGATGAAACTCTTTAGTTTCATTCAGTTATTGAGCTACACTTTGTGTGTGTGTGTGTGTGTGTGTGTGTGTGTGTGTGTGTGTGTGTGTGTGTGTGTGTATAAAAAATAAAACTTGGGACAGTAAACAAATCAAGGCTTCAAGGTTTAGGGAGGACATTATTAAGGGCGATCAGTTGGAAAATGTCCGAGTGCTTAACTGCACCAAGTAAAGGCACTGACCTGGTGATGTTCAACATGGATGCTGTCTCCTGTAGGCCAGCGGTGCTTCCCATTGTAACCGCCGCCGCCGCCTCCGCCGCCCTCGTACTGGATCAGGCTGGCCCGGGGGCTCGAGTACTTGTCCTGGCCCGGGCCCCCCACCACCAGGCTGGAGCGGGGGCGGGGGTACAGGCTGGAGCGGGGGCTTGGGTGCTTGCCGTGCTCCTGGGTGGAGTTGGAGGAGGAGGATGAGGCGAGGCTGGAGCGGGGGCTGGTGGCGCCGAGCCGCGGGTCCGGGGGCTGCCCGGCGGCTGATACATTGTTGCCGCGGGCGGCCGATACATTGTTGCTCCTGGCGGCCGATACATTGTTGCCTCTGCCAGCCGGAGCGCCGGGATACACCGCGTAACCTCCCTGCCGGCCGCACGCCTGGCCCGGCTCGTAAACCGTCCCGCCGCCGCTGTACCTGCGGCTCTCGGCGCTGTAACCGAAGGCTGCCGGAGCCCCGTGCCCCTTGAAGTAGCAGCTCACCGGGTCGGGCTCGCCGCCCGCCTGCTGCGGCTCCAGGCCGCCGCGGTTCCCGTTCACTCCCCGGGGCGCTGCCGAGAGTTTGCAGAAAGTGCCCGGACTCCGGTCCTGGAGGTGGAGGTCGCTCCCAGTCCCGTTCATCCTGCCCGCCGCCGCCGCCTCCGGGCCCTGCAGTTGCAGGAGGTGGTGCTGGTGTCCCGGGATCATCTGCAGCAAGACGGCCCGCTTTGTCTCCTCCAGGCTGGGGCCGGCCAGCAGCTCCCTCCGTGCGCCGTACAGCCCATCGGTGGCCGCCTCGTACAGAGACAGATCCTGCAGAAAGCTCGTCTGCACGGCCAGGTCGTCCTCGTACTTAGACATAATTTGCAGCGTCCATCAAATGCAACCGAGAGCAACTGCGGGCAAACTCCAAAAGTAGCAAAGCTGCGGTTTAAAACATAATCTTCCCCAAACTGCAAAGCACCATCCAGTCTCGCTTTGTTCTTTAATGTATTATTTAATTATTTTTATAAAACGTGCATCGACCGTCCATCTCTCTTCCTCACCCACATGCTGCATTTTATTCTTTGCATTTGAATTTTACAAAAAACAAACATTTTTTCTCTCCCTCCTCCCCCTCAAAAAACCCCCCTTGAGTCAGTCTGAGAGCGGGGCCGCAGCACCGAGCGGAATGGCGCGCACGGCGGAGGCAAGTTGTTACTTTCGACCGAACGTGCAACAATCTGCAGAGAAAGGCAACAATATCCGGGCGGCAGGGACAGCCCCTCCCACCCCGCTGCCCGAAACCGGAGCGGCCCCCGGCCCCCACTCCCTCCCCTTGTTGCCCCCGCTCTGAGGATGAGGCGGGGAGGCTGCCTGGCTGGAAGGGGGTGGAGGGATCCCAGTGTCTCTCTGCCCCCACCCTCCGTGCACTCTTTGACCGACTCTGGAATGCGCGCAGTGTCATAGCCCAGGGGGGAGCGATGAGGCTGTCAGGAATGTGCTTAATGCCGAGGCCAAACAATATGAGCGAGAGTCCGGGCGGGG
>JARFYF010000055.1:10738473-10749829 GCA_030265395.1 Rhina ancylostomus
GCAGACAAATTATGCATGTTGCACCTCAGTTGTTGTCACTTGGGGGAATTTTATCCCAGAGAAAAAGTGCTACAGAGAATGAAAATTGCACCAAAAATGAGCAGACAAATTTCTCGAGGTATGCTAATGTACCCAGTAATGTGTGTAAAGTTGCTATGTTCCATGCTTACCTGTTTTCAATTGCCCAGCACTGTTTTTTGGAGTTATCTTGTAAAGAATTGATACTATACAGTATGGTCATAATGTACCTGATGATTCAGAAAATAATAGATGTTGCTAGTGTACAGATGGGAATGGGATAAAAACAGCGAAGCTTTATAACATTGAGAGAGAACTAAAATAGCCATTTGAGGAAAGTAATGTGAATCAGAAGCTGACTCCTTTGGAAACTGACCAACGACAATCCCTTCCGAAAACAAGAGAAAAGGGAAGTAAAAGAAAAATCTTATGGCCATTATATTGGAAGTGTGAATATCCCACTTATGCAGAGAGCTGTATATGGGTTAACTATGCACGGACTTTTGTTAGTTCAAATGTGTAACCTTTACTAGACTTGTGCTTCAAGTGAAGAATAAAATAGTTATTTTTAAGGATACAGTTTGGTGCCTTTGTTACAAAGCACACTTATGCTTTCATTAAAAACTTGAAGTGCTCTTGAAAATAATGCTGAGACCACGGTGCTATTAAAGAAATCAAATTTCTTCCTTTTCACAGAGACAAGAGACTACTGAATTATTTCCCATTAGCTGTAGAAAAGCACTCTTAGTAAAGAAGTGATTCTTTTATCATCAAAGTCTATTGGATGGGCGAGATATTTCATCATTTTTTTCTAAATATATTTACCGAATGCTTGCCTAGAATATATTAGGACCTCAAGAACTGAAACAGCAGCTCCAAAGCATATTATTGCTGTAAATAAAGCATTAGTATTTTAAACAGATGACACAAAACTATTACTTTGAAATTGTTTCAAGGATCTTAAATAAAAAGGAGAATTTAGTAAGTGGGCAGATTTGGAGGTGGAATATCAGAAATGAAATGCTGTAATAACACTTATTTATACTTTGATAACCCAATTGCTGCAGACTTTATGACCTAGGTAGAATATAGTGATTGCCCCCTCGGTCCTAAAAAAGTCCACAGCTCTCAGTTCATCGTGTCTCTTAGCTCTTTGGGCAGCCCTTTATGGTCAGATGCAGTTAATGAATTATGTCACTGCCATCTTCAGCAAGATCCCACAATAAGAACTATTAAATAATTTGTTTTGATCAATTTGATGACTGAAGAAATGCTGGCAAATACTGTCAAGCTCTCTAAAGAAGAACAGAGAGAATATTTAAAGAATATTCACAGAAATGTTCAATATCCACCAGCAGTTTGAATTGAATGTCCCCAAAACAATGACAAAAATATTATTGCAGCAACTCCTGGACACTGAAGTATTCACCTTTGTTAAAATGCATGTTAGTGACAGGTTAAATATTTTATTGGCTGTTTTAGAAATTTACTTCCAGATTTGCCATTATAACAACATAGAAGTCCAGAAATAACCATTGTCTGTGACATGAACTGCAAGACAGATGAAAGAAGGCACAGCAAAGTCAATCAGTCATCTGCACTTGTCCACGAAGTGGTAGCAGAGCCTAATGCACCAACAGCAAGCCTTCTCAAAGCTACTGCTCCATTCACTGGTTGGAGGCTGATGTGTATTCTGCTTCCTGGCTCATCTGTGGACCTCAGGCTATACTCTCTGGGGCTCTCCATGGGGACAACACCAGCCCCGATTGTGCTTCACCCAACCAAGCAATTGTGGGCAGATTTCTCCCAGTTCCAGTGGTAATGATGAATTTCCCAAGACCCCGTCACTGCATTGGAGCTTTGGCATTCCTTTCAGTGGCAAAGGCATTGACTGCCTCGTCTTTATCTCTGGTGACTTGCACTACAGTTTCACCTTCCCCTTTGCTGAATTCTCCAACTATTTCCTTTGTGAATACCAATGAAAACTATTCATTTAGGACTATACCTATCTGGCTCCATGCAGAGGTTGCCCCTGTTGTCTCCAATGGACCTTATTCTTTCCCTGGTTATTCTTTTGTCCTTAGTATACTTATAAAGTGCCCTCAAATTTACCTTAATCTTGTCTGCCAGTGATACTTTGTGCCCACCCCTTTGCCTTCCTAATTTCTTTTTTAATCATCACTGTATACTTTTTAATACTCATGGTAGGCCTCCCTAGTCTCTAGTTCTCTGTACTTGCTGTACGTTTTCTTTCTTCTCATTATCCAACCCTTGATATCCCTCAACATTCAGGGCTCCCTGTAGTTGGCTTCCATCCTCACGGGAATACATTGGCCCTGAACTCTTGCTATTTTTCCTTTGAATGTTTCCCACCATGCACATGTGCAAATAGCTGCTCCCAGTATACATTTACCAGGTCCTATCATATTCTAATGATATTGGGCTTCCCCCAGTTTATGACCTTTATTCCTGGTCAATCCCCACCTTTCTTCGATAACCACTTTGAAATATATGGAGTTATGGTCACTATCTTAAAAATACTCCCCAACTGACACTCTGTCCACCTGACTGGCTATACTCCTCAAGACAAGGTCCACTAATGCTCCTTCCCTCATTGGTCTATCTACATATGACTCAAAAAGCTCTCCTGGACTTACCTCAAAAATCATAACCCCTCTGAGCCTTTCACACTAAGGCAATCCCAATTAATGTTCAGAAAATCAAAATCCCCTAGGGTTATAATCCATATGCCCTCATTTGAGGAGCCTCCTTTAATACTGAAAGGATGCAGTCATTGTCTAACAGTGCAATGTCACCCACTCTTTTACATCCCCTTTCGTCTTGCCTGAAATTTCTATACTCCAGGATACTGAGTTGCTAGACCCGCCCATCTTTCAACACACATAATGCTGGAGGAACTCAGCGGGTCAGGCAGAATCTATGGAGGGAAATGGATGGTCGACATTTCAGGTCAAGACCCTTCATCTGCACACTTGAAGTGTCTCAACACGAAACATCGACTGTCCAATTTCCTCCATAGGTACTCCTTGACCAGCTGAGTTCCTCCAGAGTTTTATGTTGTTCCAGATTCCAGTCTCTTGTGTCTGCCTGTTTTTCAACCATGTCTCAGTGATGGCAACAATCTCAAGTGTTAATTAAAGCTTTGAGTTCATCCACCCTGCTACTTGCATTAAAATTGATACAAGATGGCTTTGTACTTCCCTCATGTTCATTTACGCACCTGCTCTGTCTATTGTCCTTGTCTTAGAAAGTAGCAAATTGCACCATAATTTCCTTTCACAACATTCCATGATCCATGTTCCAAAATGATTTCAAGCTGAGCAAATATTTTGTTTTTGACGTTCAGTCTCTGTTGTAAACAATGGAACGCAGCAGACATTTTGCAGACCACAAGGTTCCGCTTCCTCAGGATAGTGATCAAGGCCCAATCATATTCAGCTGCTTCATCAATGATTTTCCCTCCCTCATTTGGTTGGAAGTGGAGATATTCATGGATGAGTACAGGGTTAAGTTCCACTGGCAGTTCTTCAGATGTGTCCACCTGGGCAATAGTCAAGACTGGGCTGATAAATGGCAAGTTATGTATTCACTGCACAAAAGACAGGCACTGACCTTTTCCAATGAAGGAGAATCTAGCCACACTGTTTAGACATTCAGCAGCAACTTACTTTATATTCATTCAATTTTCAGCATGTGGACATTGCTGACCAACACAGCATTTACAGCCAAGTCAATAACTGTCCTTGAGGAGATGACAGGGAGTCATCTTCTTGAACAGCTGCAATCCCCTCAGTGCTGTTGAGTGGGGAGTTCCTGGTTTTACACCCAGCAACACTGAAGGACTGGCAAAGAGTTTCAAAAATCAGAATGGCGTGCACCTCAGATGGAAATATACAGATGGTGATATTGTTATGTGCCCAAAACTCTTTTCCTTGCTGGTGGCTACATTCGTGTGATTTGAAGGTGCTGCGAGAGTACTCATAATATATTTATAGATGGTACACACCACAGCCATGAATCGCCAGTGAATGAATGCTATGGTGGTGGAATGCAGTGGCTGCTTTGTCCTTGGCTCTCAAGATCATTGAGTGTTGCCTGAGCTTCACTCATCCAGTCAAGCAGAGAGTCACTCACTGCCTTTGATATAGTCTTGTAGCTATGGTATTTATTGTAGCTATAACTATGGTATTTATGTGGCTGGTCCAGTTGAGTTTCAGGTTAATGGTGACCTACAGGATGTTGGCAGTGGGACCATGGTGATGGTAATGCCACTGAGTTCAAGGGTAGGTGGTTTGACATTTTTTAATGGAGATCGTCACTGCCTGGGACTTTTGTAACACAAATGTAACTTTCCACTTATCAGCTAACATTGGAATATTGTCTGGTACCTGTTGCATGTTGGCATGGACTATTTCATTTTCTGTGAACTTGCAAATGGAATTGAACATGGAACAATTATTAGCAAGCAACCCCACCCCATCTTATGATGCAAGGAAGGTCATTGCTGAAGTAGCTGCATGTGGTTGCGTCCAGAATACCGCCTTAAAGAACCCCTTCAATGACATCAATCCTACACAATCAACATCCTGGTGGTCACCCATGAGGAGAAATATAACTGAACCATTCAGTACTCTGGCTACATGAGCAGGCCAGAACTGGTGTTCTCTGACAAGTTCCACACTTTCTGACTCGCCAGACCTTTTTAGTGTCCACAAAGCATTAGTTAAGAGTGTGGTGGAACACTCTCCATTTGCTGGATGGATGCAGCTCCAACAACAGTCAACAAGTCAACCCCATCCAGGAAAACAGTTTACTTGACTGACCCCCTTTAAACATTAACTTCCTCTATCACTGGATCGCCATGGCAGCAATGTGTACGATTTACAAAATGATTTACCGCAACTCACCACTGATTCTCCAGCAGCACTTTCCAGTCTTGCTCTTTCTACCATGCAGAAGGACAAGACCTAAGGCTTGGGAGCACCATCACCTTTGGGTTGTCCACTGTGTCTCCCAGCAAGGTTTACGTGGTGACCATTCCTCATATATCGGATTATATTTTGGACTGTGCATCTGTCACGAGTAAGCTTTTCGTCTCTGCAGAAGGATCTATTGGAGTGAACACTGCATTAATTTACAGGGCAGTAAGGGCCCAGTTGATGTAATTTGTACTGATTAATTAAGTTGTTTTAATTAGCTGGCATCACAATCTGTCACTGGGCTTGACAATCAGCTGCTGAGATACACTGTTCCCTCACTTAGGAATCTGCATTATTAGCTTCCCACTAAATAATCTGCACCAAACATAGTTTCTTAGAAGAATCTTTTAACCCCTTGATTCTAACAGCTTTGCAAAATCATAGCTGAGAAATGAATGAAAATGATGAGAAGAATCTTATTTGCTTTACCCTAAGATATCTGTGAATCCCCTTGTCCATCTTATTGCTTCTTAAATGATTCCACGTTTTTTTTGCTTTATCTCCACAATCTGCAAGACTGCACCATGTGGTCATTACAACTGGGGAATGAAATTGATCTAATTCTCTTTCTCATTGCACCTGGGGAATGGAATTGGTCTCATTTTCTTTTCAATTCAAGCCTATCGCAATCAGTTGGAGCATCGCTGCTGTCAGGGGAACCAAAATCATGAGAGATGGCAAATCAAAGCTGGGATCCTAGTGGTCTTTGCAGTTTAGTACTTCAACAGTGGGTGTATTTATCACTCATTCCATCTCTTAATATGATACCAACTTAAAGATCACAAGACAGTCTTACTTCGGGTTAAAATGATATAAGTGCAGTGACATCGTGGCAAGTATGAGGTAATCTGCAGCTGGGTGAAGGCTGGTGGTACGTGCATCATTGTAACTGGTTCCATGGCATTTTGTATCTCTAAGGTACTGATTTAACCACTGCATAAATTCACTCAGGCCTCCCAGGCTTTGACTATCAGCACCCTGTTGAAATTCCATTAACTCTCACCCAGTGAGCACAGTGCAAAGATTGTTGGAAATCTAGAACCTGCTCCTTCCAAGAGGCTGTTGACACAGGACTGATTGACATTTTGAAGGTGAACATTGACAGATTTTGGGTGAGGGTGTTGAAGGTCAAGGAACAATGCTTAGCACATGGAGTCGAGATGTCAGTGTTTGGGAGGTTTTTCGCTTTAGAGATAGTGGTCTTTTGACTATCTGTGTTTACACTTCCCATCTCTGTTGCATTAGTTGATGATGGATTGAGGCAGGTACTGCAACTGGCATCAGGTGGGGGAGAGTAGAGAGAAGACATCAGCTGGGGTTCTGGATATCCATCCAATAACCTTTGCTGGGAATCAGAGTCCGATTTACTATCACTGAAATTTGTTGTTTTGTGGCAGCAGCACAGCACAAAGACATAAAGATCTATAAATTACAAAAATAAATAGTGCAAGAATAAAAATGGGTTGCACACTTTACCTTTGGCCACACAGATACTATAGCTTCCCGGACAGGTTCCAACAAGGTGCAAGAGAGTTATTTCATTAAAACGTAAACCCAACCTCATTTGAAATAGCAAATTCCAAGCTATGTGCCAGTGATCTGTAGAAACATCTTGGAGAAAGAATTCCTTTAAGAGTCATGTATGACAGGTGTGAAGAGGGGTGAAATTTATAGTGGGGTCCGAATTACTGACAAGCCAGCCAAAACTAAAAGGAAGAACTTTGACTTTGATCCCAATGGTGAACAGATGCTGGAATATCAGCCACAAGTGCTTCATTCCTGTTAAGATAGCAGTACTGGGAGGAGTATGTGACAGGTCCCCAATATTCTGGCACCCATTCAGTGCAAGCAATCACAAAACAATCTCTGCTCCATATTTTCTGGTCTCCTCAGGTGAATTGATTCTAATCTCACTGAACAATTATGACCCCATCATGTTTAAATAAGAAGATTATGGGTTCAAATTGTCCACCAGAGACTTGGGCACAAACATCCAGGCCAACACTCTAGTGCAGAACCGAGTGAGTGCTACACTGTCAGAGTTGGTGTTTTTCAAATAAAACATAAAACCGAGGTTCCGCCTGCCCTTTCAGAAACCTTGAGATGCAATGACATAATTTTTAAGAAGAACAGGGAAGTTATCTTGAGTATGTTAGCCAATCTCTCATCCAATATCACCAAAAGTTCCTCTCGTCATTATCACATTGCAGTTTATGAGATCTTGCTCTGTAGAAATTTCTCACAGTCCTGTGGCTGCATTTCAAGATATCTCATTGGCTATGCAGCACTGTGAAACATGCTGCAAAAATGATATTATACACAGTGTAACAACACAAATCAAGATACAAGTCCTCCCCAGGGTATGGCAGTGTTCCACTCCTGTGAACTGTTCATAACTCAGACTACTTGCAAGTCGGAAATGCAACTGCAAATCGAGTTCCCACCCGGCAGAAGATGCCTGCAGCCCCACAGCGCCTGGCAAATCCATCGTGCCAGTCTCTCAAACGCTCATTCGTATGTCTGGACTGTACGCAAGTCAGGGAGGACCTGTACCAGACACAGTTGATCAACAGCAGTCTTAATGCTCTACCTTGGGATGATCACTTGACACTATCTTTCTTAGAGGGGCTCAGAGATAGAAATCTATCCAAGTTGGTAAAGAAAATATTGGCCAAAAAAAGGAGGCCAAGAAACCAAATACTACAATGATTTAAAATGAAAATATTCTTCTCAGTTTGACTTTTAAGCCTTGGGTTCTGTGCAACTATCCAACCCAAATTCTCCATCCTTAGCAATTTTCATGATATTTGCGATAAAAGAAATATTGAGCAAGGAATAGCCATACTTCTCGGGCTCGTTATCCACAAAGACTGGTCTCTAATTGTTTTTTATATTCCAGTAGTATTGGCATGTTTCAACCTCAGCAGACCCATAAAGGAATTCTTTCACCAATATGTTTCTACAGAACAGTGGCACATAGCTTAAAATTTGCTTTTTTAAATGAGGTTGGGTTTGCATTTTAATGAAATAATTCTCTTCCACCTTTTCCGAACCTGCCTGGGAAGCTAAAATATCTGTATGGCCAAAGGTAAAGTGCACAAATCTACCTATTCAAGAAACAATTATTGGATTAAACGGTTTACTTGATTGCTGTTTCCTCTATTATTGGACCAGTGCAGAGCCAATTAGCCATTCACTTTGATTAACTCAGGCCTCAGATTTACCATTTATCATGTAGTTCGTGGCTTATTCCTGTCTCCATGTTAAATAAATCCAATACAGGGAAGCTTGTTAAACAATATGGGGCCAAATACTCTTCAGTTAATGACTTGAGAGAAACCTTGAAGTTACTGTTCAGAAATAAAAGAACCTCCAAATATTTATGACAATGGACTAAATGTCAACTTTTTTATTGTTGTGGCATAATTCCTGATATACTTTCTGTCAAAAAGTGATGGAAACAAAATCTTTACAAGCCTTAACAGTAATGAATCACTTTCCTGACAAGTTGTGTGACAATTAACAGATTTATTTGATGCTGAATGGATTTACCTTTCCGATCGACAGGAAAGACCTTCAGGATTTCAGCCAGGTACTTCCTGAACATTTACTGAATGCCTGTCATTTATAGACATTTACTGAAAATTAGAAAAGCCTTTCCTTTAATATAGCACCTTTCATAACCTCGTGATGAAATGTGGTCTACAACTAAGTGCAGCCACAATTGTAGTGTAGGGAAAAATGGCAAACAGTCTGTGCACAGTCCCATTTGAGACAAATAGCCTCTTTAGTTATTAATGTTGGTTGACGATGGAAGTTAGAGTTGAGGGGGAAATTTTCCCACTTCTCCATGGGATCTTTTCACATTTATCCAAGAAGACAGATAGGGCCTTGGCTTCACATCTGATCCAAGAAGTGGCACACCTGACAGTATGGCAATCTCTTGGGATTGCCCTTGAGTGTTAGAACAGAAAGGAAGGACAGACCTCAATAGAATCAGGTCCATAAACGTGTCAATCCATAAACATGTCATTTATGATTATTTTCCCCATGCTTCTTCCACACAGAATCTTGATGTTGTGTAAGTTAAATGATGTTGTTATTGAATTCTTAAACTCAAGTATCTGTGGCTTTTCCAATGACTCTGCTGAGACTTCACCTTTGAGCACAGTCTCCAAAAACCCAAGCTGGTCCTGGACCTAGTCTTCATCATTGTAAAAACCTTCATACATGCAGCAAGGATCATAGTAGTTCAGGCTTCTATTGTATTGCCAGAGAAGTTATGGAGGTATGGCAAGAGCAGGTTTACTATGGACCGATAAATAACATGAACATTAGAGATAGGAGGTATATGCAGACAAGAAATGAGAGAGGCAGGAGTAAAGACAGACTGAGAGGGAGGATAGATATTGAGATAGGGGTAAAGAAACATATAGAGAGGAGAAACAAAGAGGTAATAGAGGAGGTTCAAGTAAGAGAGAGGAATGGGGAGAGAAATCATTATATAGTGCTTTTCCCCTCCCTGTCAGAATGTCCCAAAGGGCAGAACTGTGGCCCACTGGTATAACCTCTGCCTCACAGCTCCAGTGACCTGGCTTCAATCCTGACCTCTGGTGCTGTCGATATGGAGTTTGCAAGTTCTTGCTGGGACTGCTTAGGTTTCTTCTGGGTGCTCCAGCTTCCTCCCACATGCCAAAGACGTGTAGGTAGGCAGGTTAATTCTTCATTGGAAATTGTCCCTCATGTGTAGATTAGTGATGGAGCCTCGGGGCAGTTGATGAGAATGTGTGGAGAATTGGTGCAGGATTAGAATAAATGGGTGTTTGATGATTGGCATGAACCCAATGGGCTGAAGGTCCTATTTACATGCTGTATGCAGACAGGAAGGTCTCACAAACAATAAAGTGGAAATGACCAGCACTGGGAAAGCCGTGCCAGTTTTGTGTACAGCTGGCCAGCACTTGGTGCGATAGAACAGTCTGCACAAATAGATTCCTTTCCTCTGCCTCATGACGTACAATCAGGTGAGGGGGTGGAGATGGTCCCTTAACATTTTAGCAGTAAAGGATAGTGTGTAGGAACAAACGATAAGGAGAGTACATGAATATGGATCCAAGTCATGATCAATGCCTTTGACTCCAAGGCAGACAACTGACTAAGGTGGATCTTCTCTAAGTAACATTGAGGTAGGTTAGTACCCTCCCATTTGGGCCTCCCTTGATGTAAGGGGCTTGTGCCACTCACTGACCTCATGTTCACACATGATGTCAAAACACATGTTACACATCCTCTGATCTCATTGTGTATCCCTGTGCATTAGCATGTGGCACACTTAAAGATCCTGAATCAAATTTACACAAGGATTTTATCGTGTTTAGGATAAAATGAAGCCAAGTGGCACCAATGCAAACATATACCTCATTATTTCTTTTTTTGCACTGTTTATTTACTTCTGTAATTTATAGATTTTATGTTTTTGCACTGTACTGCTGCCACAAAACAATTGTGTCATAAGTCAGTGATAATGAATCTGAGTCTGTTTCTGATTCAGGTATCCGTAGCCCACTCTCACTTTGCTTTCAGGCTGTTGATTAGGAATAAATACCAGCCAGAACTCTAAGGATTAATCGGAGATAGAGGGTGATTGCAAGTCTGATAATTAGATATTGTTAAGTGAAGACTGCATGGCACCCGGTTAGGAGTTGGCATACTATGGCACTGTGGAGTAACAACATAACCATTGGGGAGTTTTCTCCCAAACACCACTAACTTCACATTCACCAGGGATCCCTGTGGCAGATTCACTCCCTTGAATCAAGAGCCCTGTGTTCATACTTTACTTCAGGTAAAGAGACGTGGAGTAGTGTAGTCAAGAACCCAAGCTGGCTGTTGGGAAGAGGGCTGATGAGTGACTACTGTTGATTTTCAGTGAGTGTTAAGTTAACATGTTTGTTCATAGCTCTGCCCAATTTTTTATCCAGCAAAGAAACTCCATTGTTTTAAAAGAGATAAAGAAACTTCAGCTGAATATTTTAATTATTCATACAGTGGCATCTCACAGTACTTGTCATCCACGATGTCTCTATTCACAAGCCTTATCAAGTTTTTATTTTAATTGGTCTCCATGGCAGCCATATTAAATTTGTGGGAAAAAAAACTGAACTTTTGAATTGTGTTGGGTTCTAATTACAATTTGTATCCCTTGATTTCACTGAACTTTGGTACTGTTAATCAGTGGAAGCTGTTTTGTTTTGGCTGTTTCATGCGGTGGGATTTTGAGCCCTTTTGCTAATTACTGGGTCGTCCCATGGAAATCCACATTTACATAAGATACATGT
>JARFYF010000055.1:10860089-10870450 GCA_030265395.1 Rhina ancylostomus
CAACCTGCCCGCTCACAAACAGCCACCTTGGATGTGAGGGAAGATGGAAAGAGGTGGTTATTTGCAGTGGAAGATGTGGGGGGGGGGGGATATTGCGGGTTGGGGGGGTGTGGGGTGCAGAGTGTGTTGTGAGGGGGCCCTCCCCATGCCATGAAGTGGCCTAATCAGGCCCCATATTGAGATTGAGCCACTGTCACAGTGAACATCAGGGGATGATTTCAGTGCCTTGCACTGAGTTCCCAGGGAGAACACCTGAAAATGAGTATGAACTCAGCAGAAAAAAGAATTTAATGGCCGAGTGGCCACCTTTTGAATCGCAGATAGTTTGTGTTTGCCAGAGTGGTTCACTCCTCATTTTACAGCAAGTGAAACACAAAGGTCAAAGGTCACTACTCTTTGATTTTATTTCAGACAGTAAGTCAGAACTGGTACAAATAATAGGAAAGTCACGCCCATGTGTGGGTGAATCATGATAATCCAATTTCCTAATGGACAGGGCTTCTGCCAGAAACAGCCACAAACACTTCTAACAGTTACAAAGTGCTTTATGCGCAAGATTTACACAACAAAGACAGGGCAAGCCGGGTTTTTAACTGATCCAATTTCTAAGCTGTTATGTCCTTTATTTTAAATTATCAAGTCAAAATCCTGGAAATCTCTACCCAACAACACTATGAGAGTACTTTTACCATACGAACAGTAACGGTTCAAGAAGGTTCACCACCACCTTCTCAAGGGCAATCAAGGATGGACAATAAATATACACACATCCCATAAATGAGTTTAAAAAAAGCAGTGTATGCCGTGATTTTTCAGTGGTCCTCAAAATTGATTACACTAACTGGGAGAAGCTGTTTCCATTAGCGGATTCTTGAACCAACCAGCACAATCCTTATCACTAACAGTAGAGCAACACTTTGCACTAAATGGAATTGTTTTTTTTGTTCTAATAGTGTTCTTTCTTGTAGAATTTATGTTTAATATATGGTTTTCTTGTGAATGCTGCTTACCTGATGCAACGTGCCTGTGATGCTGCTACAAGTAATTTTTTCACTGTACCCATGCATACACATACCCGTGCATATGACAATAAACTTGACTAACTTTGAAGAGGGCACTGGCTCAAAATGGTGAGGAAAAGAGAAAAAGGAAAGGAGAGAAGTGGAGAAATGTTTTTTTTAAAACAGATGAGTTGTTTGATCTGGCATGCACTGCATGAAGGCTGAAGCAAATTCAATGGCGACTTTCTATAAGGAATTGGACAAATGCTTGAAAGAGGAAAATCTGTAAGCTGTTCAGAACAAGCAGGTGAGTGGGATAAGCTTAATAGTTATTTCAAAGAGTCAACACAGGTGTAATGGGATAAATGATCTCATTCAGTGTGATCTGATTTTAGCCTGTTCCTTGGCCTGTCTAAATGCCCCTTAAAATCATGTTCAGCAAGAAAGTGCGCATTTCCACATCACTATTTTACATGCATTAACCTGAAAGGACTCTTAATTCACAGGCTGAGATTGTGTGCTTTTTGCTTGCCAGGAATCTTGCAGTGTGAAAACTTTACACCATTGTTACAGCAGAATAGCCACTGCGTTTCGCCAGTTTATGGAGGGCTTGAGGCTAACACTCCAATGGCATTTCTTTTGACAGCACCCATCACCTTGATTAATGCATTAAAAGTGAAGACCCATTGAATTAAAACCTGATATGTTATAAAACAGAAAACATTGTCAGTGATGAAAAAAGTTTATTGTTGGTAAAGGTCAGAAGCTCCTCTTTGGGCTAGCTGATCAAAAAATTTAATCAGTAAAACATTCGATTTCTGACAAAAGGACCAATTAAAAAATAATTTCTGCACCAACTCTTTCTAAGGAATGAAACAGCAGCAATACTTTGGAATAAAAACTGAAGATCAGTCTGATGATCATGTTGCAGAGGTGTAGAAGATGTCAAACATTGCTTGGCAATTAACTTGTCCACAGCCAAGTATAATACTTAATGTGAAAGATGATTGTCAAGAGACTGTTTCAGATTATGATATTAAAGCAAAGATGGAATTCATGCATAACACCTCACTCCTTGCTACTAACTACTTGCTATATATCACTTTTTTAAAATGCAATTCTTTTACTAAAGAGGGAACACATGGAAAAAAATCTGTATCTATCTGGAATCAGGAGGAAAAACAACATCTAAATTTTGGCTCAGCACAGAAGGCTTAATGAATTTGAAGTCTCTCATGTATTGCAGTGCATTAAAAAAAGCACTTGCAACAATATTGTTCCATTGTGGACATTCATGACAAGAACCAAAACAATATACAATCATGATTACTTTCATGTATATAGGATATAGAAAAATATCCCAAGGTGCTTCTACTTCTATTATTATTCTGTATTCTAATCACTGGCTTATGAGACTGACTTGGCCACTTGATCCCTTGAGTCTGTCAAGCCACTCAAAAAAGATCATGGTTGATCTTCTACCTCATTCAACTCCCCAGCTGATCCCGCGTTTTTCATTCCCTTTGCACATAAATCTATCCATCATAGTCTCGAATATTCTCAATGACCGAGCATCCCCGACCCCTAGAAAGCAGAATTCCAAACATTTACATTCTTGAGTGAAGAAATGCTTTTTCATCTCAGTCCGAAATGGCAATCCCTAACCTAGAAACTCTTCTCAACTTTCCCACAATACAAAGCAGCCTTTGAACACCTACCATGCCAATCCTTCTTGGAACCTTCTGTGTTTCAATGAGATAACATCTCATTCTTTAAAACTTCAGTGAATATAGGCCCACATTATTCACTATCCTCTCAGAGGACAACCTCCTCAGACCAGCAACCAATCTAACCAACAATTCTTTTGCATCCATTAACATCATCCCTGGACTTCCTGGCCATACTTTAAGTTCATACCACTTTCTCCTGAAGTCCTGAACCAGAGGAGCCAATTTCTCCTTTCAGACCCTTCAAATAGCACCTCCCTAATGATCTAACAACATATATGGAATTATTTTGTATGGTGCAGAAGTATCTATTTCAGAAGTACCATCTTGACTGACTGAAACATCCATGGTACTCTAAGATCAACCATGACTTTAAGGTTGTAGGGAGACCAATCCTGATCTTACATTCATTACCCAAGTCTTTTAATAATTCCTTTTCAAGCAGATACATAAGTATTGTTTACAGTTTTTACAGGTACTGCTCCAACAAGTACTTCTGGTGACTAGCTATCATCTGTGCAAAGACAAAGTCATAGAGCAATACAACGCAGAAATAGGCCTTCAGCCCAACCTGTCCATGCCGACCAAAATGCCCATCTAAGCCAGTCCCATTTGCCCATATCCCTACAAACCTTTCCTATCCATGAAGCATTGTCCCTAGCCTCTTTTTATAGAACATAGAACAGTGCAGCACAGGAACAGGCGCTTTGGTCCACGATGTTATGCCAAATTAATTAAACTCGTAACTAAACATCTGACTAAGCTATTATCTTCTGCCCACACAATGTCCATACTCCTCCACTTTCACGTTCCTAAGAGCCTCGTAAACACTTCTATAGTATTTGCCTCCACAACCTCCCCTGAAAACACATCCCAGGCACCCACCGTCCTCTGTGTAAAATACTTGCCCCACATATCCCCACTGAATTACACCCTCTCACTTTAAATGTATGCCCTCCACTATTAGACATTTTGACCCTGGGAGAAAAGGTAAAGGCTGCCTACCCTATCTCTGCCTTCCATAATCTTATAAACTGCTACCTCCAGATGCAGCCTAACCAGAGCTTTATAAAGTCATAGAGAGATACAGCATGGATACAGACTCTTTGGCCCACTGAGTCTGTGCAGCTGATTAGACACTCATTTGAATACTAATCTTATCCTAACCCATTTTATTCTCCCCACATTCCCTTTAATTGTTCCCCAGATTCACCACTTATCTACACACTTGGGGCTATTTACAATGGCAAATTAACCTACCGACCTGGATATTTTTGAGATGTGGGAGGAAAGGTGCAGGAAAGAAGGGAGGACTGTACTCATAAATACTAAATTAGAGGGTGCATTGTCATCACCTGAAGTACAGAAGTCGAATTCGGGAGAGAACATATATGGAAGGTAAACTGAAACTCTGTTGGTACATCTCCTTCTCCCACCCAGCTTCAAGCTCCTAACACTTCACCAGATCTTTCTCCTCCTCCCAAAACTCCATCAGTACTACCTTGCTCTCCCACCCAGCCTCAAGCTCCCAGCGCTCCGCCGAATCCTTCTTCTCTCCCTCTCTCTTTGGAACATAAACCTGGCAGATTTGGATCTTTGAGGAAGAGCAGGGTAGGACTCTCTCTCCCTCAAAGTAACACACTGTCCTGACTTGGAAATCTATCACCATTCCTTTACTGTAGCTGTGTCCAAATCATGGAACCCTACCCCACAGCACATGGGAAAACGACCACCAGAAGGACTACAGCAAGTCAGGAAGATGGCTCATCACCACTTACTCAAGAGCAATCTGAATGAGCAGCAAGTGCTGGCCTCGACAGTGATACCCAGATCCTGAAAAATGAGTAAGTAAACAACTACCTGAGCTCCAACCCCACAAAATGTATGAGCACATTCTGCAGGAGTCATGGATTTCAATAATACAAATCTCAAACACTTTACTTCCCATTTCCTTTCTCTAACATATAGTTGCTTAGCCAGCTGTTGTACCTTCCCTTCCCTTGGAATCAGTTAATCAAAACTTAAGACTTGTAGCTGATGGAAGGACACACTTCTTCATTTCCCCTGATAAGGAATTAACAATTTTCAATTGCAAAGGAACAGCTAGCAAAAGTTTGTTGGATGAATTTAAAGACATGTACCAATAATGATTCAATGCAACTGACTTTCCAGGACAGAATTTAACAAACTCCCACAAGTATTCATGTTCCTGCTTTATAGCCAAAAGCATGTTGAGAACAAAATGTACAGTACTCAAGCCAGTCTCGGAACAGTAGGAACAACTGTAATGGGAACAAAGATAGCAATTTAAATGAAATGGTTCAGAAGGCATCACAGGCTCTGACCAAAACCTCAACAGTGGAATTAAATTACTACAAGAAACCCACTGTCAGAGATTTGTTAGAATACCTACTTCATACTTTTTTATCAAAAATATTTGTTTCATGCATTTGGTTTAAGATATATCTTTCATTGCTCCTTTACAATTTGCTTTCACTTATACGCACTGCTATATTGTGACCAGTCTTCCATGACTTCATTCTTGACATTTATTTATGAGGGACAAAACTCCATCAACACACAAAACTATAGCCTCCCATGGACTCTGTCTGCACTTCTCGCTGCCTCAGTAAAGCGGCCATCATCATCAAAGACCCCACCCACTCTGGACATTTTCTCTTCTCCTCCCTCCCATCAGGCAGAAAATACAAAAGCCTGAAAGCACGTACCACCAGGCTCAAGGACAGCTTCTTTCCCTCTGTTATAAGACTATTGAACAGTATCCTAGTATGATAAGATGGACTATTGACCTCACAGTCTCCCTCGTTATGGCCTTTCACTTTATTGTCTGTGTGCACTATACTTTTTCTGTAACTGTAACACTATATTCTGCATTCTGTTATTGTTTTCCCTTGTACTACCTCAATGTATTGATGTGATGAAATGATCTGTATGGTTGGTATGCAAAACAAAGTTCTTCACTGCACCTCGGGACATGTGACAATAATAAACCAATTTACCAACAAGCATAGCAGCATAGTAGAGATCTATTAAGCTGTAAGGCAGACTGTGATTCATCAACAGAAAATAACTGAAAACACTAACTGGCATCTGTCAAGAGAGAAACAGTTAATTTGTCAGATGGCGATGTAATATACTAAGTGCAGAAGCAGATAGGGGAGCTGACAGGAGGAGACAGGAAACAAAGAGAACAGAGATGATAAGGTGCAAGGCAGGACAAACTAAAACATCAATACAGGCTGAAAAATAGGGAGCAATGGACTTGGGGTTGTGAAAAGTGAAAAAAAACGCAGATGCTGGAAATCTGAAATAAAAAACAAAAATGGTGGGGATAATCAACAGATCAGGCAGCATCTGTGGAGAGAGAAAAAGAATTAATGATGAAGGATCACTGACCTGAAACTGAACTGGGAAAGTGACAAGTGTGCTGCATAAGAACGCAAGAAGACCGGGGCAGGAGTATGCCACTCTGCTCCTCAAGCCTGTCTCACCATTCAATATTTATTGTGGCTGGCCTCAACTCCTCTTCTGTGCCAGTGCCCCAGAGCCCACAATTGCAGAAAGGGGGAGGGATAGAGGGAACAGAGGCAGCAGTTAGTGAGAGAATGGAATCAGGGCTCATACATCAGTTCATACTGACAAACCTC
This sequence comes from Rhina ancylostomus, assembly GCA_030265395.1. Classification (NCBI taxonomy): domain Eukaryota; kingdom Metazoa; phylum Chordata; class Chondrichthyes; order Rhinopristiformes; family Rhinidae; genus Rhina; species Rhina ancylostomus. The sequence goes on from JARFYF010000055.1 coordinate 10,866,486, forward strand.
TGATTCAGTAAGGGCCCGAGAGGCAGGGGTGAAGAGACTATCACGTACAGCGCTTCATTCAGCCATTTTATTTTCTGGTTTTATCTGAGTGTGGGTAAACTGATGTTCTGTTTGTGTTAGAAGTGCTGTGGCTCACAACACCGGTGCATATTTCTGTGCAGGAAGTGAAGATAAACCTTACCATGAGTTGGATGTTAAACAGTTTGTGTGTGTGTGTGCGTACATACGTGTGTGTGTGTGGGTGTGTGTGTGTGTGTACATACGTGGGTGTGTGTGTGTACATACATGGGTGTGTGTGTGTACATACGTGGGTGTGTGTGGGTGTGTGTGTGGGTGTGTGTGTACATACGTGTGTGTGTGTGTGTGTACATACGTGGGTGTGTGTCTGTGTGTGGGTGTGTGTGTGTGTGTGTGTACATATGTGGGTGTGTGTGTACATACGTGGGTGTGTGTGTATGCACTCACACATTCCTCCCAATTAGAAAAGTCCACAGTGAGACATGGGAAAATGTGGACTACTCTCTATGTCTTAAGGAGTGATTTCTCAATAAAAATTCACCACTGCTTACAATGTACCAGTGTAGTTTTTGGCCACACAAGGGTGCCTGAAGATCAAGAACTTGAACCTTGCTCAAGACTCATGGTCCCTCAGACAACAGTGATCCCTGGCTCCTGTGCCCTTCAGAGATGTGGACCACCTACATCAGACGCCTCGAACCCACCTCTGCAAAATCCTTCAGGAGAGGTGAAACAAACTCAGTGTCCTCCTGCAGGCCGTTACACCCGCATCAACGCCCCAATTACACTCAGCCAGCTCCAATGGGAAAACCATGTGTCCACACAACTGACACCAGTCTCCTGAAATAGGCACCCAACTCCAAGTTAGTCACACCGAGCAAATTCCAGGAGGACAGAAGAAATGCTTCGAGGATGCTCTCTGCGCCTCCTTGGAAAAATGCAACATCCCCATCAACTCATGGGGATCTCTTGCCCAACAACTCAAAATGGAGAAGGAACATCTGGAAATGGCAGCAATCACATTGAGTTTCTTCAGGAGCAAGTCTCCCAAACAATCCACCCAGCCTGCACCTCCTACCCACCTGTATCCCTGTCTGTGCCCCCCCCCAACGTCACTTAGAACCCACCAGACTTGAGTGGAAACAAACCGTCCCCAGCCCTGAAGGACCAGCTAAGAAAAAATATTACAATATAGCATGAGACTGGCGTGCATTCTCATGTTAGTGAGTTTGTGTCCCAGAGTGATGCGTCAATATCACAGTGTGCTAGTGGGTGCAGGCACACATTCGTGCACATGGATTAGTGTGTTGGTGCATGTGTGTGTCAGTGTGTGTTTATATATCAGGGTCTCAGCACCCGAGTGTGTGGATGTGGATGACTGATAGGGCAGGTAGGTGGTATTCTTGAATCTTGGAGCATTCCTAAAGTCATAGTCATAGAGCAATACAGTATGAAAATAGGCCCTTCAGCCCAACTGCTCCCTGCTGACTAAATTGCCCATCTAAGCTAGCCCCATTGACCTAGGTTTCATGCATATCCCAATAAACCTTTCCTATCCACATACCTGTCTAAATGCCGTTAAATATTGTTGATGTACCTGCCTCACCCACATCCTCTGGCAGCTCGTTCCACACACTGACCAACCTCATGAAGAAGTTGCCCCTCGGGGCCCTATTAAATTTTTCCCGTGTTAAACCTCTGTCCTCTGGCTTTTGGTTCCCTTTCCCTGGGAGAAAGACTGTGTGCATTCACCCTTTCTATGGCCCTCGTGATTTTATACACCTCTATAAGGTCATCCCTCAGTCTCCTACACTCCAGGGAAAACTGTCCCAGCCTATCCAGCCTCTCCTTATAACTCAAGCCCTCTGATCCTGGCAACATTCTTGTCAAGGTCCATGCTTCTGAACATAAATTATTCTCTCAGTCACAGAATCACAAAGGGCCCCGTGGAGCGATAATCTCTCTAGCCTATTCTGTTCCTGTTCCACTTAACTGTCCAGGTGCGTGCCACGGGGAGCTTTATCCCCGGCTAGGTGGTTCCCATCATTTTGAGTTGAGTTAGCCCGAGGCAAATTATTCCATAGTCATCCCAGTACATGAGTGATCGAGCACGACTTTTTCATTCCCTTTTATAGGGGTTCTGAGGCTGGGCTTGGTGCATGTGCTCAGCTGCTAAACCGCTTATCATGTTCCCAGCACGAGCAAAGGTGCCGGTGGTTACACAACATGTGAAAAGACTGACAAATGTGGAAGTCCCATTACTGCGCGAGTACCACATCCCTCTCGGCTGATAGACCCTCCGGGCAGACTCTGCCCCTCTGTAAAGTTCCTCAGAGGACAATCTCCGCCCGCTGCGGAGTCTCCAGGGACCCGGCTGTGATTGACGCTGTCACTCTAACCGAGAGAGGCTGGCGTTTGAGGATCGGAGAGAGAGAGAGAGAGAAAATGTCGGGATGGTGCAAAAGGGGAAAGGAAGGCTTTCACTCAGCGAAGTGCGTGGGGGAGTGTTGCTTTCTGCCGATGTGACATTCCCCACGCAGCTCCACCCACATGCAAGAAGTGCCAAAGTGGCCACAGAAATATTGCTCTAGATTAATAAAATACAGGAGATAAAGATAATCCCAGCCCTCAAAGGTGCCATACCAGCAGCGGGAATTAAATCAAAATCAGTCTTGTTGATGAATTTGATTAATTCCAGATAGTCTCCATGCTCGGAGCCCAGCCGGCTGTCCCTGGCTGGTGTCTGAACCCCTGATTCCAGTCACTGGGCGAGGTTCCCCCTTCACCACTGTGGACGGAGAGTGGAGCCTCTGTCCATGGTCCTGAAGTAGAAGCTGGCCACAGACGCTGCCTCCCGCTTGTTTTTCTTGCTGCATTTACAGGAGCCACTGTGTGTGTGTGTGTGTGTGTGTGTGTGTGTGTGTGTGTGTGTGTGTGTGTGTGTGTGGATTTGCCCTCCATGCCATCTGCTCCTCGGTTGTAACACCAGAGTGTGAGAAACGGTCTCTGCCGCCCTGTCAGATGGATTCCTCACACTCCCTCAGCTCCCAAAGAAGCTGGTAGATATTAAATTACATAACAGCCCCGGCCAGCGACTTCCCCTCCCAACCTGGAATGAATTCCTCCGTTCAACCGATGGTAAAGGAAATTCCTCAGTGCACCTACCTCAGTCTGCTGCTTCTCAGCTCTTCAATGCAGGCGATCAGCAAAACTACGGCGCCTGACGTTCAAGTGTGTTTTTCTCTCGGTTTAATTTGGGAAGGGGCAGGGGGTTGCGGTGACTGAATTCATTCCAACTGCATCTTCTCCCTCCGCCTCAGACACTGGTCTGTTCTCGGAGGACCTGCCTCCCAGCAACAGCTGATCCTACGTCAAATCGCTGCATAATCCACACTCGCGGCGTCTCCGGGGAGACTTGACCACACCAGGTACTCAGCCTCATTCAACGGAACAACCCCGGCCTCTGCCTCCCTCTGCCCAGGTAGCCTTGGGGGAATGAGCGGAGTCCATTACCAATGTTAACGCTTCTATCACACTGTCTGTTATTACAGGAAGGTGTGAAAACAGATTTTATTTCTAAATTGCTGGCCGTTTTGCTATATCCCGATCTCTGCAGTCATTAGTCTGATGGGCAATCATCTAGACGGGTCACTCGAAGCCCTCCTTCAAGGTTGTGTAGGCTGGGGTTCCCCGGCCGGGGAGGACCTCTGATAGAGGTCTTTAATATTAGGAAAGGATTAGAATGGTAGTTATACAGCACAGAAGGAGGCCCTTCGGCCCAACTCGTCCACGCCCACCAAGTTGAAGGTTCCATCGAGTGACGTTGGTGGACTGTTTACCCTTGCGGGTAGGTCCCTAGCACAGGACATGACCACTAACAGACCACATGAGAGCAGTTAGGAACAGGGACTGCGTACGCTGCACTTGTAGAAGGCCACAACTGGAGT
>JARFYF010000055.1:11035016-11048072 GCA_030265395.1 Rhina ancylostomus
GGTAGAAGGATAAGAAATGTTCAGATGGAATAGAATATCCAAAAAGTAAGAAACTTCTATTCGGTAATTTTGGATTTCCTCAGTTTGCAAGTCAGCATCAGAGTGATTGTTCAGTGCAATACAGAAGCAAAACGGAGAGTTGACATACTTTCATATCCTCAAGGGGAAGTGTAGGCCAGGGAATCAATGGGGTTTTATCTCAATTGTTCTTTCTACTTTTCTCATTGACATATATATTAAAAGAGTCATTCACAGTTTCTGCTGGGCGCTGATGTTCCTGTCACACAGGATCAAACAAACTGCTACATAGATCATCAACGTTTTCAGAGTGCTTCGGATCTGTGTAGGAAATATTTGTTCATTACCTAACTGATGCAAATTGTAGTTTGACGTTTGGTTACCTAAGTGATGTCATTTTCTTGATCTTTATTGTTTACCCATTTATGATTACCAATTCCCAATTTGATTTCATCCCATTTTTATATTGTAGAACTCTTTTTGATCTGACTGTTGTGCAGTGGTACTCCCTCTATATCTGGCACCTACTGTCAGTGTGCCATCGAATTAATTGGATGTACCCAACCCTAATTCACTACCTGCTTTAGTTCCATTCTGAAGAGAATCCTTATTGCATTATAACATCTTTGCATTTCCTTACTAGTTTTCTGCTGCAGGCTTATATGATCTAAAAACCTCAATAATGTCTCTTTGCAAAGTGTTTTATTGAAATTAAGCTTGAAATTAGATAGATTTATCTCACAGTGTGCAGGTTAGAAAAGTATTAAACAAACAGACTTAAAACAATTACCATCAAATGCAATTATTTTTCATGGAAATGTTAATATTCTTTTCAATATTCAGTATAAATGAGACCTGAAACTTAACTGGACTTTTTTGATTAAATGTGTTTTTAAATCAAATAAAAATAACATACTTGTGCAATTTGAGGGAAATTGACCTGAAATTCTTCTTGTATTTAATGTGTATATTATTCTGCTTCTTTTCAATTAGTCATAAGATAGCCATTGGGAGGAAAATATTTCCAACTCAATTTTTTAATAAAAATATTATACATATTAAATAATTGAAAAAAACAATAAATACTAATTAGTTAATTTTATGTAGTAATAGTCACTGTCAAGTATTTTAAAATATTAAATGCAATATTAATATGGTTTTATACCAATTTACTTAATTTTTAAAATTTTGATATTTGACTTGCAGTCCCCAGTTTCCATTCTTTGCTTATCATAGTCGTGCCTCTTTAGTGATCTTCATTTCTGTTTTAAAATGTTTTCTTGCGTACAATTGGACTTTCTGCACTGGCATATGATTAATTAACTGCTGTGTTTATTGTTAAGTGATGCACATTCTTTCCACTGGCCATTTTATTACTGCAGAGAGCGGAACACTTTAACAGTTTGAAATGGAGATAGAATGACACGACATCACATGTTGGCAATAATCCTCAGGATTTTTTTTGTTACGAGTCCATTTTGTTTCAGAAAAGCTGTTTGAGACCAATAGGAGGCTGTGAGAGAGGCAGGTTAATGAATTGGGTGTGTGACTGGGGTGGAGTGTGATAATTAATGAGGAAAGGCAAAAGAGAAGAGACTAGAAATAAGAAGGGTTTCTCCCATCAATATTGATGCCCAGTATTGGAGGAGGGTTTCTCCCATCAATGCTGATGCCCATGTAAATATTGTTTATTTAAGGAGTGAAAAGACTGAACAAAACCTTAAGCAAAAAAGGGTAGGAAAAGCAGAAGGTTGGAATTTAGAAATTTGCAGTTAAAGGGCCCTTGACACCCGCACCTCTTTTTTTTCATGGATGGTTCCTGACCTGTTGATTATTCTGAGTATTTTCTGTTTCACTTTAAAATTTCCACCCTTTGCTTGATGTTGCTCTTGGGCTTGTGTTGTTGAGTGGTTGCGATTGGAGGGCTCAATTTTGTGACAATGGTGGAGATTGCTGGGACTAGAGTGTTCATCTTGATAGCTCCAATTGTTCCAGTCAACTGATGATTGGGAGACAGACAAATGTACACAGATATATGTTGTATTGCGAAGGATGGAAGGGGACAGGTAATGTTTTAAATAAAAACGGAACTCTGGCGAGAATCTTGAGGGGTGAGACCATCCTACTTCTACTTCTGCCATCAGCAAAGGGGCAGACACAAGAAATGTTCTCTCTTCCCTCTTGGAATCCCTCAGTGTCAATAAAAATGAGGGAAAAGACTTGGCAGAACCAACTCCAGTCTCTAATTCTGATCACCTTCCTCCCACGTCAGTTTAACTTGAAAGGACCATCCCAGGCCCAAGAATTCTGGACCCCACAGTCTCTCCTCCTTATTGAGAAACATAATCATTATGTGAATGGTCTTTGACCCTACTCCTTGCAGTTTGTGCATCTCTGTTGTATTTTGATATTTCAGTTAACCTCAGTTGTTTATAATTTTTTTACAGATTGGCTTTTGGTTTTCATTTGGTTGAAAACTCTGTGCAGATTGGTTAGTGTATATGCAGTTGACAGGATGAGGTAGTGTTTATGTGTGATATATTAACCTGGGTGGTGTTGATTGACATGTTGGTGACACAATTATTGAATAGTGAAGTTAGATAACTGAACAAAAACTGTTGCATTGCATTCTGAATTTATGATGGTATTCTGTTAGCAAACTTCTCAGTACTCTTGATGTAGAGGGAGAGGCTTTCTATTAACTGTACAACAATGAAGCCATCATTGGACATGTATAATTATCTCCAGAGGGTTTAGGGTAAGGAGTAAGAGGTTTGGAAGAGTCCTGAAGAAGAATGTTTTCACCCAGCAGGTGACTGGATTCCAGAATGCACTGTCTGAGTGCGTGGTGGAGGCAGGTACTCTCACAACAGTGAGCATCTCAATGAGCACTTGAATTGCCAAGGTTTAGAAGGGTATGGACGAACTGCTGGTAAATGGGATTAGTACAGAAGGGTGGTTAATGGTGATGGGTCGAAGAACATGTTTCTGTATGACTTTTTGACTCTATTTTGTAAAATTTCCCAAAGCACTTTGCAGGAGTGGCATAAAACAAAATTTGACACCAAGGCACAGAAGGATAAATGACCTAAAACCTAATCAAAGAGGAAGGTTTAAGTCATGACCTAAATGAAGAGACAGTTTTAAGGAGGAAATTCCAGAACATAGCACCTTGGAAACTGAAGATAACATCATTAATGATAACACAATGAGAACCTTAGAAATGCAAAAGCCCTAAATGTAATATGAATATCTCAGACAGCAGAGGGACAGAGGAAATTCCAGAGCTTAGGAAAGCCAAATCTATAGAGATTTGAAAATAAGGATGAAAATGATAAAATTCAGTTGTTTCTGGATTGTCTGTCACTGTGGGTTAGCAAACCCTGGGGTTCTAGTCAAACAGGACTTGGTGCAAGTTAGGATTAAAGTAGCAAAGTTTCAGATGAGTTCAGATTCATGAAGGTTGCATGATGGAATATCAGCCTTGAAATGTCCATGTTGTGCAATATAGTTATCCTCAATGAACATTGATGAGAAATGGGGATGAAAAAGTGACGGACAGAGGAAACTATGTACATGCCTCAAAACTGGGCTAAAGCTTCCTTGTGTTTGGCACAATCACCAATTTGGGATCTCCTCAAAACTTGCAAACTTGGTCAAAAAGTTCCAAATCAGTAAGAATCTTTAAAATGTAATCAGTGTGATTCCCAAATTGGATCTCACTCAGTTTAGAAGAGCAGTTGACATTTTGCTACTCTTCATTTTTCATGTGTTTGCTGATTTTCGGTTGTCATGGAGGACAGCAAAGCTGCAGAGGAGAGGCTAAGTGCATCCAGATTCCCTGAGAGGAAATAATGATTAATGCGATACATAGAAGATGGGAGTTCTGGTGCATCAAGAGAGTCTGGAGATCTGCAATGGTCACCACTAAGTTCAAGTTTATTGTCGCAGTCATACAAATGTAGGGTATAAATGCCATGAAAAGTAGCTTTTTGCAGTAGAAGCACAGTACATTACAGACATGACAAATGTAAATTAACAAACATAAATTAACATAAATTATACGTAACTTGTATAACAAAATAAACATAATGACACGAGTGCAAGTATCTACTGTGCTGGACTATTGGAGTGTTAGTAAAGGGGACGCATAGACTCCATTTCCATGCTCTTGCAGAAGACCTTGTGGACCCTGGAACCCATGACCTTCACTCTGGAGATCACACACAGAATATAGTCCCAGCACACAGTGTCTGTTGGCGCAGCTGTGGAGGCACAGATGGAGACCACACACATTCTTACTGGTTCTTAGCAGTCCGTGATCCAGCAGGAGGTTTGGTACTTGCAACATGAGTGTACTTGAAACTCTAAAATTATGGCAAGATGCCACCAGGGAGCAGCTTAATGCTTTTGTTGTGCAGTGAGACACCAGTTGTGAGCAGATTTCTGCTCTCATTGGATATGGGCATGTAACTTGTGGACAGTTTGCAGTTCAACAGGAAAAAAGAAACGTTGCACGTGAGAGGTAGCTGTTCTCCTTGAAAAGGGAGATGCTGAATGTCATCAAGTTTCAGTCTTGCACATATTCCCCTCTTCACTGTGAGCACGAGACTTGCTCGGATTGTGCAGTGTTGACTCTGAGAGGAAGAGTGAAGACAGCCAAGTCAGACATCTGGAGTCCATCAGTAGCATCAGCTCTGGAGGTTGGAACAATGACAGTGCCAGACAGATGACTCTTCATCAGAATGGAGAAAGTTAAACAAGCTTATCTCCCTTTCCCCATTCCCTGCATCATGTTTTTCACTAATGTTTCCCAATTCCGATGGGAGGTAATTGCCTTGAAATATTAACTCTTTCTCACTCCAGAGATGTTGCCCGACATGCTGAGTATTCCATCATTTTCTGTCCTTGTTTCAAATTTCCAACATCTGCAATGTTTTGCTTTTGTGCCATAGGTGGAATGTTACAGCCCAGGATCATCTTATTCATCCATGAACAAATGCACTATAACAGGGAAAACTATCAATAATGTCACAGTTGCTTCTTCAATTTCAAAAGAAACATTACTCCTGGTTATGGTCTTCCATCTTATCAATGTCCAACCAATCATTCATCTCTTGCATCACTTTCAACTCTGAGTACAATATTAATCTATCAGACACCTGTGACCATAATTTCAAAAGTGATTTATTTTGTTGAAAATCCACTTGAAATGTTTTTTTTCCCCCAATATTGAACATTTTGGACAATATGTACACATTGACTGGGTAGATGTTTCATATATGATCGTACTTGGGTATGGAAAGCCTTGCAATTCTGACTTTCAAAGGATTGTATGCCAAGAGATTCCTGAAGGTAGCAAGATAGGTGGTTAGGATGGCATATGGGATACTTCCCTTTTCTTTTGCTAAGATATTGAGTGAAAGAGAAGGGAGGTGTGACTAGAACTGTTTGAATTGCTGGTTAGGCTACAGTTCTGGTCCCCACGCAGGAATGCCGTGATTTATCAGGATGCTGCCTGGGCTGGAAAAGTTTAATTTTGAGAAATGCTTGGCCAGACTGAGTATTTTTTGAACAAATGGAGCCGAGGGGATACTAAATCAAGAGGAAAAAATTTAAAAGGTCTGCACAGGGTGAAGAAGAAGGAAAAATTTTCCATGGCACCAAGATCAATATCTAGGGGTCTTAGATTTAAGTTCATTGGTGGAAAGGACAGTGAGGATTTTTTTTTACCCAGAGTTGGATGGATTCACTGTCTGAAAGGATGGTGGTAGCAGAAACACTCATCACATTTAAAATGTTCCCAGATGAACACTGAAATTGCCACAACCTGCAAGGTTATAGACTAGAAGCTCGGAGTTTAGCCTAAATAGTTCTTAGCTGCCTAGCATGAACAGAAAGGGCCAAATGGTCTAACTCTGTGCTGTTTACCTCTTGTGATTCTGTGATACAAAGCCAATGCCATTTTACATTAGTGAACTGAGTATTAGCCTTGAGAGACAAATTTTAAGCATGGTTTAACATAATAGTTACAATAAATTTTATAATGGAATTAAAATAATATTCAATCACGTTTACATTCCTGGGTCCTCTCTAGATTTTCCCCAGAAATCACTGGAGGTTATGAAAGTTATTGGGGCACAGATAACTTGGAGGGTCTAGGAACCCCCCCAGATGAGATCATCCTTCCCGCTGCCACAGCCCCAAGCTCCGGAATTATCTCACTAAGTGAATCCACTCTCTGCCCCTCTCTCCTCCTTTAAAATGCATCTTAAAGCTGACAACCAAGCTTTTGGTCATCCTTCCCAATATCTCCTGATGTGGATCAGTGACAGATTTTGCTTGATTATGCTCCTTGTACTTGATATGTGTTAAAGGCACTATATGAACAAATTTTGCAGTTGACATCTCATAACAATGTTACTCATCGATATTATGATGGGGAGACATTTTTTTGTGGAATTAATACTTACATTTTCTTACTTAACAGTCGGCCATTTTAATTCATAACAAGAAGCAGCAATTACATTATAATGCCATAATAAACTAGTTAGATGTAATATCTCTTCAATACACATTGTTGCCAGGCAGTTAAATTGAATGAAATGTTTTACAGAGGAAGATTCCATTTAATACTCGAAATGAGGAATCTGATATAATTTCACTAGTGCAATAAATCAATGATTTTTGAGGTAAACAAAGCTTATTTGCAAATATTCTTATAAATATATTATATGCAGCTTCCACAATATGTCACAGGCACATTGCACAATAAATAAAACTAAAGTGCACTTTATTGAATATTCTTTCAATTACATTCTAGGATGAGGGAAATAGATTGCATTGGCTTCAATAAGCATTGCAAGACCCCTTGGGGCACCTGTTGCTGTGGAGGCAAATCCCAGGATTTACATCAGCTTCAAGCTATTTAATTACTAAACTTCACCTGGCTTCTCGCAAAGTGAATTGAATGTTCTGTCCAAGCTCCATGCCGTCCACTTACTGCCACAGTGTGAATTTATGATTTACCAGTTTATAAACCAGTTTATTCATCAACAGAATTTTAAATGGTGTTTCTTCTCAATGACAGTTACTGCATTAAAATAACAATTATGCTGATGTATTCATATATAATAGATACATTGCTGACAGAAATAAATGTATAATTCATTTGAGTAGTTCCAGTGAAATTTCAGCAGGATCCTGAAAATGATGTATGGAATTAAGGCTGGTCTTGGAAGCAATTTTCTGTGGCACAAGTGAAAATAGTAATCTTTGTGTGGAATTGGAAGCAATAGACAATAGGATCTCAGGTTCTCTCCATTGTCTATGCATTCTAGTTTATTATCTGTGTTTGGACAGTACAACAGCAGCCCTGTTATAAATGGTTAGGAGAACTTTTCTAATCAGATTACAGCAAGGTGGATTTTGAACCAAATGTAAATTGTTTTACACACACTCGATGTTCATTCAAAGTAGCATCAAGGGTTCCTTGATGCCTCCCTCATTAGCTTTTTCTCCAGTTTATCTGAAGATTAGTCATCAAAGTTTATCCCCTTTACAATAACATCTTTGTAGGGTTGAAGTTTTTAGCTGGAGCTCACAGTTTCAGACTAGGAAGTAAGGTACTTTTGGAGGGACCCCCTTTTATAACTGTGATTATAACCTTTTCAACTGAGATCAATTAATTTCAGCTGACTGGATGAGTGCTGTTTAGGTAAGCAAAATGGGGGATAGAGAAACTGCAGTGTTTTCTTTGTCCTCGGTGGCTCTTGGAGTGCAGCCTTTGGTGGGTATATGGTCAACTTAACATCGCCCTTTGGTTGTACAGGGTGACATTGGTGCAAGTTAGGTAGGTGGTTGATGACTGTTTTCACTTTTTGCAGTTCAGACACTGATCAGAAATTGGATTATATATTAGTAAGAGCTCTCCAAATTTTAAAAAAAATGGCAGGGAGCTCAGTCACTTGTGTGGTATGGCTTGCAGTATATGGGGATTCTGAGATGCTCCTTGCTGTGTGGATGACCACATCAGTGGGTGATGCCTTTGATTTGGTCAGTTGAGTGCAGGGTTTTGAAGTTTGAGCACCAGCTGGAGACACTACAGGCTAAGAGTTATGTGGACAACAAATTTTTAGAGGTGATTTGGAGGGTAAACTGCAGGCTCCCAAATGGGAGATGGAGGAGCAGAATTGCAAGAATTTTGGGGATGTGTTAGTGGGTATTTTAACTTCGCCAACGTTAACTGGGATTGCTTTGGCGTGAAAGACTTAAAGAGGGTGGAATTTTGAACACTGCAACTTAAGGAAAGGCTGTCAGAGAAGGAACAGATGCCTACCAGGCAGAGGAAGGACATTGTCAGAGTAATCTTGGAGTGCCTCTCACTCTAAGACCTTTCTCCATGTTGGAAAAATGTAGGAGTGAATGTATCTCTAAGGAATCCAGCAAGAGCTAAGATCTCTGTGTGTGGCTTAGCTGTACAAAGAGCATATATCAGGAGTCCAAGGGCAATAGGGATAAGAAACTCAATACTGAGGGGAATAGATGGGTGCTTCTCCAGGATCATGTGTTGCCTCCCTGGTGTCAGGATCAAGGATGTCACGGAAAGATTTCAAGGATTCTAAAGGGGAGGGTAAACAGTTAGATGTCTTGGTTCACATTGGTCCTGATGACACAGGTAACAAGAGGAATGAGGAGCTGTAATATGAATTTGGGGAGCTGGGACACAGATTAGAGTAGGACTTTGAAGGTTGTAAACTGGGAATTACTCTGAGGGTCATGTGCCAGTAAGTATTGGAATTTGAGGGGAGGTTAGATGGATGAATGGGAAAGGATTGAGGCCTTTAGATTTCTGATCACTGAGACCATTTCTGGGGAAGGTGGGATCTGGATAAAATGGACAGTTTGCACCTGGACCAGAGCAGGTCCAACATTCTTGGGAGGGAGGGGATGGTTACTCGTGCTATGGGAGAAGGGTGTAAACTGATTTGGCAGGGGAATGGGACACAGAAGATACACAATTGGGGGAAAGCTGCAGTCAAATATAGAAGACAAACCAAGGCAATCTAGCTGGCAGAGTATATGTGGGCATGGGTAAATGGGAGGATTAAATTGCATCTATTTTAATGCAAGGAATCGACTAGCAAGGCAATACACAAGATGCTGGAGGAACAGAAGGTCAGGCAACATCTATGGAGGGAAGTGGATAGTCAATGTTTTGGGTCAAGATCTTTCATCCAGACGGGCTTAAAGATGGATAAATCTTAAAGGTGGATAGATCGTCAGTGAGGGTCTTTGTGCTTTTATGGAGTGATACAAGAGATCCAATGGCAGTTTTCAGAAAATATTCCACATGGCCATCCAGGTTGGGTCTCCTGCCACATCTTCCCCATACTCCTAGTCCCTAAAAACACTGAAGCACAAAAACTGGCCATCTGTTTTCACAGGTGAAAGTTAACCGTTGTGTCCAAGTATTGAAGTCCACCCCTGCAAAATAAATGTATTTAGCAGAGAGGAGACAAAGATACTCGGTAATGCTTTCCTCTGTAAAATGTTGAAATGTTCCAACAGTTAAAATAAATGTTTCTCTTTCTATTGTATCATGATAGTGAACAAATGAAAACCAGTGGAAGTGAGGCTTAGTGGAGGAATGATAAAACAGATGAAAATGTGGGACATTGTTGAGTGATGGTGTGAAAGAGAATGAATTCCAGGTTAGGAATATTGCCAGTGGTTCATGTAATATTAACAAATAACAGTGCAACAATTGTAAATACTGTGTGATGTGGGAGTCAGACTCGGTCAGGTGGAAAGTACAATTCCTTGCATTCCGTCATTCTTTTCGAGCTCAACTACTTTGTGTGCACTGTTGATTAAAGACTTTTTTTTCATGAGTGAAAGAACATTGGAAAGGACAACTAATTGATTCAACGTATAATTTACACTAGGGAGGAGCAAGATGACATCTGGGGATTGTGAACCCCTCCCCTCACTCAAGCCCCAGCTAAATCTGGAAATCCTTCAACACACAACAGAAAATTTGTGTACAAATGCTAGATCAGCCCAAAAGTTGTGTTGTATATTGTGATCTGTTTTACTTTTATTTTCATTATTGTTGATTTATTTGTGCCTTTATATGTATTTTAATGGATGGAGGGTGGTGAGTGGGAGGTTGGGGTTGGGGAAGGGAGCGATCTGTGTGAGGAATGTGGGCAACTCCTAATGTCCTTGCTGCTGAGAGCTCCAAGAATTCTTAATCTATCTCAGACTCCAGGGCTACCACTGACCTGGTTAAAACCTTTTCCAGGATAACTTGGAATGTCCTGGATCTTTAGTAATCATTTTTATAGGATATAGCACAGTACAGCACAGGAACAGGCCCTTTGGCCCACAATGTCTGTGCCAACCATTATGCCAAATTAAACTGCACCTCTGTCTGTATGTGATCCATATCCCTCCATTTCCTGCCTGTTTAAATGCCTCTTAAATGTCACTATCATAGCAAGAGGTTCCACACCGGGAGCACAAATCTATGAAACCTGCCACAATGTCACCTCTTCTTAAAGCTTTCATTATAGACAAATATCTTTGTGTTTTAGGTCAGTGAAGTCATCAGTCTAGGGGAGTCTAAAGATACTTCTGCAGAGTATGAATCTGCTACATCAGAGAAAGGTAATTCATACAAATATATACAAATGCCTTTATTGCCATGGAAACTCTGGCAATATTTTGACTGGTTTTGCAACAATACCTTGTGTTTGCTGAAGATCTGAGCAAATAAGCATAATTGTGAAAAATGAACTGGGTAAAATTATTCATGTCAGTTCTAGAGATGCAACACAGGACAATTTGCATCCTGTAATGCTCATGGTAATCTGACACTTAAAGCACTTAATTTCCTTAATATGGTTATGACCCAAGCCAGAAGGTGCAGTTCAGCATATAGCAGACCATAAATATGTAAAACATATAGTTGAATACCTGAAAAGAAGTAACTATTTCAAATTTCCTTCAGGTACACTTCAACCTCTAAACTCATTAGTCAAATAGAAACATCCATTTATTCAGTATGAACACATTGATTTGTAACATCTAAATTAATTACTACTCAACACTTAAAACTTGTGTTTGTGGTTAATCACTTCCTTAAGAGTACCTTTCTCGAGCAATAGAATACATAAACATGGAAGTAATGTTAAATTCATGTGGAGCTTTGATCAAATTGTACAGAGGAGTGTGCATTCTGAATTCTGGTTGCCATGAAACAAAGACAAGGTTGAAAAATTCTGGAGAAAGTGCTGAACAAATCTACAAAGATATCAACCAGAATAGAAAGGAAAGTTTCATCAGGCTGGGGCTGTCTAGGAAATATAGTACTAAGCGCTAGTGGCCTTTAAAATTTATGAAGTGGTTCAATGGTATGACTATAAAGAAATCATTTACACATGCAACTAATTCCAAAAAAAGGAGCATAAAGGTAAATGGACAACATCAAATAAAAAAACCTTAGAGACAGAGTGATGAGAATGTGAAATTTACTGCATCATGGGGTGGTTGAAGTAGATAACTATCACACATTTAGTAGAAGGCATGATGCATATAGGAAGGGTAGGGAATACAGATCTAAAAGATCACGATGACAAGAGATATGTGATGTGGAAAGTCACTGTGCAGAATAAACACTTCAAGCACGGCAAGTATATGGTTCCCTGAAAGTGGCATCACAGGTAGATGGTGGTGAAGGCAGCTTTTTGCTCAATGGCCTTCATCAGTCAGGGCATTGAGTATAGAAGTTGGGACATTATGTTGCAGTTGTACAAGATGTTGGTGAGGCTGCATTTGGAATATTGTGTTCAGTTTTAGTCACCCTGCATTTGGGAAAGATGCTGGAAAGAGTGCAGAAAAGATTTGAGGTTGTTACCAGGATTCAAGGGACTGAGTTACAGAGAGACGTTGAGCAGGCTAGGACTTTATTAACTGGAGAATGAAGGATGATCTTACAGAGGTGTATAAAATCATGAGGGAGCATAGATAGGGTGAATGCACATAATCCTTTTCCTAGGGTTGGAGAATCAAGAACTTGAGAGCATAGATTTAAGGTGAAGGGGAGAGATTTAATAAGAACCTGAGGAGCAACCTTTTCACCCAGATGGTGGTCTGTATATGGAATGAACTGCCAGAGGATGCAGTTGAGGCAAGTACATTAACGACATTTAAAAGACACTTGGACAGGTTAATTGTTAGGAAAGGTTTAGCGGGACATAGGTCAAATGGGACTAGTTTAAATGGATATCTTGATTGGGGTGAACCAGTTGGGGTGAAGGGCCTGTTTCTGTGCTATGTGACACCAGTTGGACCTGTTATTTTTTTGGCTAAAGATTGCATCCAGCCCATTTTGGTGTACCTATTTCATAGCAACAGGGGTATGAAGAAATTCTGATGGCAGCTCACATAAAACTTTTCTTGCATGTAACTCTCAATGAGAAGTTTCCTTAAAATGTTCCATCAGAAATAAGGCTTTTTCTTTAAATCACCATATGTTTTTTGATCGACAGCAAAATTATTCAGACACAACTTTGAATTATGTGATTAAAACTGCTCACAAAAGAACAAGAGTGATCTTCTTTCAATCAACACAATTGAAAGTAGATCAGTGGTCACTGATCAATCTTTGTGGAATTCTACGTTATGCAGAATGTGCTTGCTTGTCAACCATAATCACTGCAATTCCATGCATGTGAAGTTATGCAAAGAAAGACCTCTTTCAGCTGCATACTTTTCAGATTTTTAAAGTTCACTTTATATTGCTGAATCAGAATTAATTTGATAGTAATGGCCTTTCTCTTTTGTTTTACAGAGTTCTACATAAACCATTCAACATTTCCATTCCACCTGGAGCATGATGTCATTGTCGTACTGGTCGCTCATTTAACACTTGTCGTCTCCGTTCTACTTTTAGGTTGCAGGAGCTTGCATGTACAAAAGCGTGTCATTAGCAATGATGTTGATGTGGAAGAGCTGATTGTCACTGTTGGTTTA
>JARFYF010000055.1:11056095-11070897 GCA_030265395.1 Rhina ancylostomus
ATTACTGTTTCATCTGAAAGGGGAGAGGAATAGTTAAATGACACGTGTTGTATCTCTATCGATGCATAGGAAATTGGCATGGGAAGGGGAGTGGTTGATGGATTTGGAAGAAGAGTCAGGAAGGGAAGTTTTTTTTCCAGAATACTGGAAGGGAAGGGGAAAGATGTGTTGTATTGTGGAATCCTGATGAAGGTGATATGGAGAACGATTTGAATATGGAGTCTAGTTGGTTGGATGAAGGCAATGGGAACCCTATCTCTCCTGGCTGGGAGGAGAGGATCCATGAGCAGAAATCTGCAAAATAGAGCAACTGCAGTTGCAAGCCCCGCAACTATGGTAGGAGTAGAAGCCATGGTTGGGGGAAAAGGCAGACATCTTAACATCGCAGATAAGACAGAAAGGTGGCAAATGTGATGGAGCCCTAATAGGAAAGCAGGCTGGGTGGTGTTGTGGAGAGAGCTGCACTGACTTTTCTTAAGAGAAAGAGATGTCAAGGAGGAGAATGGAAGAGTCAGGTATGGACTGTGTGAAAACTGAAAGCAAAAGGTAATTGAATTTATGTATTAGTGCAGGAAGCAGTACTTATACAGTTATTAATGTAATGGAAGAACTAAGGATGGAGGCCTAAATATAATTGGAAGGATCCTAACAAGGGCCATTCCCCATATCCAAAGAGACTGCCTTAGCTTGGGCCCATGCAAGTTTCCAGAGCTACACCTGCACCTTGGAGAAAGAGTCAATTGTATATTGCATTGCTCTTTTCTCTTCAAACTTTCTCGAGTGTCAAATAGCTCACTGGCGTGGCTGATAGGTGCTAAATGGCCAACAGTAAAGATGCTTCAGAGCAATTGATGCCCATGGATCTGCACATCAAAGCAGAGGCACTGGCAATTTGAGTAGAGAATTGGTTGCATCGTAAGCAGAATGCAGAAAATGACAGCAAAGTGTTATGAATGTTTCATATTCTTGCAAGTTATCAAGTCCTTTAAATTTGTATGATTTCCAGTCTATGCAGTTCACTATTCGCAACTGGTTGGCAACAGTTGGGCACACAAACTGCAGCAGGCCAACAGACAGCATTTAACTCTATGAACTTGCTATCATTCTTGTTTGGGACAGAGATGATTCTAGATGCCAGTACTATTCTAGGATGTCAGATTATAATCTAGACAATGCATCAGTGCAATACTTGCTGAAAGCACTATCATGTCTAGGGAACATTCTGTCCTAATCATTAGAGCTGTAATTGGGAATGCTCTGTCTCCAAGCTCAGCAAAAACAGATTCAGCAGTAAAATTCAAAACTGAATAAAACTGGAACACAAATAAGACTTCAGAGAAAGTGGGAAAGAACAGTCGAGCAAGATATTTCCGACAAGCAATTGGTACAGACACAATGGCCACCCTCTGGGTTCAATGACATTCTATATGTGCAACCTTGAGAATAGGTTTTTCTGTCCAAAAGTTGCCTTCATAAAAAGTGAGGCAATTCAATGGATAAGAAGTTATTTTAGGACATCAACAGGATGTCATAAGCTACTGAATGAATGCAAATAGGAACTTTTTCCACACAAGATTTCCAAAATACTGACATGATTGTTATCGACTTACTGATTTTATACTTTAAGGCTACTGAATCAAACGGTCAATCATTCTTCCTCTTGAAATTCATTTTTATTACCTGTATTGTCCATAGAATTAGACAGAAGGTAAGAGCCATCTCCACTTAGAGCCAAACCAGTCACTGAGTCTGTATGACCACGCATGGTGTAAATTAACTTGTTTTGTCGCAGGTCCCAAACCTAAATAGAAAAGTTCATATCAGTAGGTAATCTGTTGCAGCTAAAAAAGATTCAAAATCTGCCATAGCAATTTTTTGTTATTCTTGGTGTTAACTGCAAAGTGAATAAGTCATGATTTTTATAATCACTTATCTATTTTGCAGTTAAACTTTGAATTTTACATCATTATCAGAATGTGGAAAACTCCCTGGCATGTCACAAACCTACAAATACTGTCTATCTAAAAATCTTTTTTTTAAAAAGAACCAACTTCTACAACATATAAAGTTACCCTAATTGATATGCATCTGAAAAACAATCCATGCATAAGTTTCTCATTTTTGGCAAGAGTTCTGACTTAATTTTGAAGAGTTTTATTCACTATACAACAGATTCACACAGCACTGCAAATAAAATAGCCTAGATTGTGCTCATTTTAGGATGTTCAAATCCATGAGTCTTCTGGGACGCCTTCACACTGATCCCATTCCCTTTAAAAGCACTCGTGATGAGTAGACAAACTGAAGAACAAGATGACAATCATTTGCATTTGCCCTTCCATTCCAAATGCACAAAATCCCAAAACAGAGGATAAACTATGTTCAGAAATGTGTTCACCATGACAGGAAATACTTTTTCTCACTCATGTCAATTTTCTCCCATTCCAGCAGGTATGGACTGATATTAGGAAGTTCCATGGTTTGCAGTTATTTGTTGGTACCGCACATGAATGGCAACTTTCAAGTGGCAGCAGACGAAGGGATATAGAATGAAAAATGAGAAGAGACAATCTCATTCGTTGACAATAAATGCACAGTTTTAGTACAGGATGTTGTTTTACAATATAGACTGGGCAACTGGTACATGATATTCACACCATAAGTGTGCCAGACAATGACCTGCTCCATCAAGGGAGTTAACCACCTACCCTGGGCATTCAATGGCATTACCACTGCCGGGTCCCAAATGCCAATATCCTGGGGGTGTAGGCACACAACTGATCAGAAACTGAACTGGACCAGCCAGGTAATTACTGTGGCCACAGGAGCAGATCAGAGGTTGGGCATCCTACAGCAAGTGACTTACCACCTGACACCCAAAAAATCTTTCAGCTCATCTACAAGGCACAAATCAAGAATGTGATGGGGATGTGTAGTTCCAATCACACTTAAGAAGCTCAAAACAATCCAGGATGAAGCAGACTACTTGACTGGTACCCTACCCACACCTTAAAGACTCACACCCTCCACCTCCTGAGCATAGCGACCACAGAGTATACCATCTACAAAATGCAATGCAGTTACTTATCTTGGCTACTCCAACATCACTTTGCAAACCTGCCACCTCTACCAACAGGCTTCAGGCATACGGGAACACCACCATCAACAGGTCCTCTCCAAGTGAACACAACATTTTGACCTGCAAATATATCACCCTTCCTTCAGAGCTGCTGGGTTTAAATGTGGGGACTCTTTAATATTCTGAGAGTAACTTCACCAGATGGAATATAGAGGTTCAAGGCATTGGCTAACCACCAGCTCCTCAAGGGTAATCATGGAAACACACAAGCTAAAGTTGATCACTGTTCCCATGCCCGCACCCAACTGCTAACCCCAAATGGAAATTTCCTTGTTCAGGAATTAGACAACAAGAGGATAAAAATTAACTGTGGCCCACATTCCAGCATAGTATTCTATTAAAGTATCATGGACACCTCAGTGAGCTACTGGAAATTTTCTTTGAGGAATCAACATTCCCAGAAACAATTCACTGAAACAAGAACCTTATACAAAAACACCATGGTTTTTCCTACCAGACATCATCAACAGCTGCACAACGGGTTTCAATAACTACCACTATCATATATGTGAACACTGGAAGATCATTCAGCTAGTTAGAAATGGAACTAAACTGCTTTTTATTAGCGAATGGTCTGCAGCACCCACAAAATGAATCTATACAAAATACTTCTTGGGTTCTCCAAGCCAATTGGTCTATTGCTAAAGAAGCCTACCTGCTAAACCCAAACTCAAAGTGCACACCAGTGTTCAACTGAGACTGAACCAAGAAAATGAGAGAAATGTAGATTTATTTTAGGAAAAATAAAAGCTGAGATATTCCAAAAATCAACATGTGTTTTTATTAGCCTTTTTAATGAGTTCAATTTTACATTCTTGTGCAAATAAATTATTTACTTCAAAGTGCATCTTACCTTAATGTCATTATCAATACCACCAGAGATAATCTGATCACTTGTGTCATTAAACGTTGCTGCTAGTACTTGGTATGTGTTTTGAAATGTATGGATTGCAGCCTTCTTCCTAATGTCCCATAGCTGGGTTCAGAAAAATAAATGCAGTTTAGTTGTTGACATGCATTTAAGATAACAAAAGTCACAAGCTAGGACAAGAAGGAAAAGCAGTAAAGGGGAAAAGAGACACACTCCTTCGGAATTCTTTACAATTTGCTATTAAAGCAGAACCTTCCTCACACATCACCTTTTATGAATTTTAGCAAATGATAACATTTTACAGCTTGTATATTACAGCTTATACATTTTACAGCCAATATATCATTCACATTTTCTCCTTTCTTGATCGCATTAACCCTTTTAATGTTACAGCTCCATAGTTATCAAAGATTTCTGGTACTTGTTCAAATGGCAATTCCTGATGTACAGAACCAAACAGTGGATGTCCATGGGATAAGGTACCACAGCCACACAGATCTCAATCTTACCCAACACATACTTTCTAACAGCGAATAGATCAACAACAAGCAGAAATAGAAGTTACAGCTAATCCTTTGCTCCCTAATCCTTGTACTTGAGCCAATCATAATGTGGAACTGCAGTTTGATTCAAATTTCCAAAGTCAGCACAGACCCAAGGCAGAATCTGGGACATATCTGGTCTGTGCAACTCAGATGTTGACTGGATAAACTCCAGTCATAAGAAAGATCCAACTATTCAGACATAAGGATATTTCTTTTGTGCCATTAACTTTTCAGTCCTTTTGAAATTGTGAACAAATCCATCAAGTTTTTACTTTGCAAGGTTTCTGTTAACTATTAGACCAGAAAAACCCAGTGTGCCTCAAATGTTAAATTGTGATCACCTTCACTGTTCCATCATCGCTTCCTGTACAGACTAACTGTGGTCCCCGTCTGGCTGGGTAACAAGAGTTCACAAAGGATGTGTGGCCTTTTAGTCTCTTGATTCTTTCACCCGTTTCACTGTCCCACACTGCTACAGTTTTGTCTGTTGATGCTGAAAAAAGCAGGCTGAGGATAAAACAAAGTAAGTTCACGAACATTAGGAGAGAATTTAAACTGGAGTAGGTGAAGGTGTATATTTTTTATTAAATGTACAGTATGCTTTATTTCATCTGATGAAATTTAGTTCAGCCTTTTCTTTTTATGATCTCATTTACAAGTCTATCAATTACTGCTCACTGCAATATCTTTCAGTCGCAAATGTCTATACCAGACTGGCAGAGATGTGAGCATGTGACTCAATTCATATTCTAAACTGAAGAGGCAATATAAAGTAATGGAAAAGCAAATCTGATGAAGGGTCATCGATCTGAAATGGTAACTGTGTATTTCTCCACAGATACTGCTTAACACAAGTATTATCAGCTTTCAATCTTATACAGGTGGCACAGCTTGTTGAGCTGCTGCCTCACAGCTCCAGCAACATAGTTTCAATCCTGACCTCTGGCTTTGTCTGTGTGGAGTTTGCATATTCTCCCCTGATTGTGTGGGTTTTCTTCCACATCCCAAAGACATATGGGTTGGTTAATTGCCCCTAGTGTGAAGGGGAATCTGGTGGGGCTAGGGTGGATGTGGGAAGAAGAGAGTTGAGGTGTATATAGGAAGAATAAAATAAAATCAGTATAGGATGAGTGCAGATGGCTGCTTGATGGTCAGCGTGGACTTGATGGTCAGCGAGAGGGCCTGTTTCTGTACCATATGACTCGATAATAAGCTAAAGTAATTTGACACCACATTTTAGACTGTGAAGAAGGGAAGGCAGAGAAGTTCTACCATAATTTTGAGATACATGAAATAGTGAAATCAACAAAGTAAGAACAGGGAAAGGTAAAGATTTTTGAATGGTATATTTTTTTTATCAACAAAAGAATTTAAGGCAATTGGCCTCTTGAATTACTCTTTAAAATTTGCTGCAGTTTTAAAAGGAACATACAACATAATCACACTGGAAAGTGAGACTACAATCCAAGTTTGTCCTACATTTTGAAGAAATCACATACTATGTGTTGATAGAGAACCATGTTAATCAGTAAAGAAATCAGGCCTTTTAATTGTGACAACCAAGTACAACATTACAGTACCTGCCATCTGTGTTATAATGCAATTCCATGACTGCTCCACTGTGGCCTTCTAACGTAGCATAGTTATCACAGTCTCCATAAACATTCCAAAACACTACAAAGAAAAAGGAGCAAGAGACATTACATGACGGTTCACATCACATGGCCTTTGTGGACTTTCCAAAACATCATAAGCTTTTAGCGGCCTGCAGGTAAGATAAATCCAAAGTAAAAAAAATTTAACATACGGATATTACAAATTTGAACAGAAACTCAAAATACCAAAAAGGATTCAGTCAGGCAACATCCTCGAGAGAAAAAAAAATGTCTGGAGGTTCACATGCAGCCAAAACATCTGTATGAAGTCTTTAGGACAAATGGTCATTTTCTTTACTGAAAATTCTTATACATCTGCAGCATCAAATTCACTCTTCTTTCTGTAGTTTTTCCTCTCCTCACACCCTTACCCTTCTCCCGCCATCCCCCCACCCCCACCACTCTCCCACCACCACCAAAAGTTCTGATTTAGATTCTAATTTCCAGCAGAGACTAATCAGTCTTTTTGGCATCTTGGTTTGGTTTCAACTGACATTTGTACACAGCTAAACCTATCTTAACATCTGGAACCCATGTAATCTCCAGTACTGTATTTCTAAATCCTTCTGGAAGATATTGGCATTGATGGTAAGATCAGGATCTATTGCCTGCCCTTAATTTTCTCATGGTCAACTGGATTGATTCATTATTTCTTGATAATCCTAAGTAACTTAAGCGTACAAAATTCTAACATTTTGACGAAGAAACGAAGCTATTATATGTTATGGTGCATCAAATTGTTCCCAAGTATCTCATTCATGGGTTCAGAGGATTCTTTCCAAAATCTTTAGGAAGTAAAAATATTGCATTTTCAGATGGTACACACTCCAGCTACAGAGTACAGGTTGTGGAGGCAGTCAATATTCAGGGTGATGGGTGTGATGCCACTTAAATGGGCCACATTATTCTGGATAACATCAAACTGTGGGATCACTGGAGTTGCATTTACATGGGCAAGTGGATGATTTATCCCTCTAAATAATGGCAGTCACTGTTCACAGAATAGCCCTTCTTGCTTGGCTTTTGTTGCCGCAGTACTTATTTGATTGGCCCAGTTGTTTTTGGTTCATTGGTAGCCCCCAAGGAAATGTGCAGTCAGGGGACATGGCAATGGTGATGGTGATTCTGTTGAATAGCAAGGGAGGTGTTAAACTCTAACTGGAGATGTTAACTGCCTGGCATGAATGTTATTCTGCAGACAAAGCCTGAGGTTGCCCAGGTCTTGCTGCACATAGGCAAAGACTACTGCATCATCTGAACAGTTACAAATGACATTGAACACGGCACATTGAATATCCTCAGTTCCGAAGGTATGATGGAGGAAAGGATATTGATGAAGCAGCCATGACTAGGCTTAGTACATTGTCCCAATAAGCACCTGCAAAGATTTTGAGATGACTGGTTCCCCACAATTATAACCTCCTTCCTTTTGTGGCTGGAACTGTGCCTCTCACAGAATGCTTTTCAAATGACGTCCATCGATTTCAGTTTTACCAGGGCTCCACAATACCAGACTTGATTAAATGTTGTCTCAATTTCAGTGTTGGTTGTACTTCGTCCTCCAAATCAGATGATCCCACACTTAAGTCCCACTACAGATTCTCAAGCCCAAAATCTATGCAGTACTGATGGTGCACTGAACTGTCACAGGTGACATCTTTCAGAAGTGAGACACTAAACCAACACCATCTATTCCCTCAAACAAATGCAAAAGATCCTAGGCCACTAACTCAGAGTTTGTGTGCTATCACTAGTGTCTTTGCTGACATTAAATCACTCAGTTAACATCTCTAAAACTGGATTATCTGGTCATACTTTCATGGTTAGTTGCGAGAGTTTATTGCTACATTTCCTAATTTACCATAGTAAAAACACGTCAAAAGTAGCTCACTGATTGCAAATTGCTTTGGGTCTTTCCATATTAGAAAAATTAAGTCTTTCTCATATGAAACTCTGGCACCTCCATTTGAAATCAGCTGTTTTCAGTTACGAGCCAAAGAACCCAAATGAAGAATGAACAGGTCATTGACAAGCATCACCTGACAGAGAAGCATTTGCCATTTCTTTACTAATAACAGAGTATACTCATAGGCGGGGTTTGATTTATCCTTTGCAACTAGGATCACTTGACAATTTTCCACATTGTTGAGTAGATGGCAGTGTTATGGCAAGTGGCAGAACTGGTTCTGAAGCATGTTTGTAGCAGTACAACCTGAATGTTCTCATGGCCACAGCCTTTGTTGTAGCATGCTCAGTTGTTTCTTGATTTTATATGGAATGAGCAAATTGATCAAAGGTTAGCTTCTCTGATGCATAAGTGGATTAACATTTGATGGTTCTCACAGAAGACAATTTTAAATGCTTCAGATTTGTCTTGTGTTTCAAAGGGAATGATTAGAATATTGCCATCAGGGACACTTACTGTTTTATTTCAAACATACTCAGGGTATTTGCAATGAAGCTTTTATGAGAGTCATAATATATCAGCTGAAACTAGTCCCTATACAACCAACAATAAATCCTTCACAAATGTTACACAACTCAATATCACCAGATACAAGATGGAATAAGCAAAGCCCTGCATTTGCTCTGCTGGGTATTTTAAACATTCAAATGAGAAGATAAACATTTTCCCCTCAGGAATATTATGCCAACTATTCAACCCATGGTTGATTACTTTGATTTCCCTACATAAGAAAAATCTGTTGATTCTAGTCCTGAATGTATCAATAAACACTCCATCCACATCTTTTGGGGAGAGAAATGTCCTGGATTTCTGCCAAATATTCTGTACAAAAGTACTTTGCCTATTTAACTCATAGAGATGAGCTAATTTTGAAACTGTGCACTCCTGATTCACTTTGAGAGGATACATCTGTCAAGTCAGTTATCATTTAAGCATCTTAATTAGAGAAACTTCAACCATCTAAACTCACGTTATAAGGAATTTATCTAAACCCTTACTTAACTCTTTAAACCACTTGCTAAAAGTGTGACATTGGTATCATGGCATTTAGATGGGTCTATTCTAGGTGAATTCTGATGAAGATTCACTGCAACTTTAGTATCACTTTCTTGCTGTTGAATTCCAGTTTTCTTGGTAATAGCCAACATTCCATTAACCTTTGTTTACTTTTTGTACTTAACTTTTAGCAAATTACATGCACTGAAACTCATTTTGCTCTACCACAATTTCTGTTCATTCACCCATTATGAAGGTACAATGATTTGTCTTGAATTCAAAGCAGATGACCTCATATTTGAGCATTAAATTCACTATAGTAACACCAAAGAATGGAATTTAAACTTTGGTTTATATTGGTATAATGGGACAATAACTGCATCATCATTAATAAAATAATCCTGTACAAGTAGTTCCAAAAATAGATTAATTTCAATTATATCTTCCAAACACGGTAGTTTGTAATGACAGAAAAGAGTTCAAAACAGAAAGATAATTATATGATTTTTCTCACTTACAGATGAGTCGGTCAAATCCTGCAGATGCCAGTGTTGATCCATTTGGGTGAAATTTACAACAATAAACTTCTCCCTCGTGACCTGTTAAAAGCATTATAGGAGCTTGAAGACTCGATGTTCTTGGGGGACCCTATGTGATTGGCATAAAATCAAAAGAAAAAAACAATCAGTATTTCTATCCACACATTGCTAATGACTACCACCACTCCAAACATCTAGTATGGACTACACAGGCCAAGGGAAATTGAAAGGCTATCAATAAACTTCCAAAATGAAATTGTTGCAAAAGATCCAAACACAGATAGGGTGGCCTCTTTGCATAATACCTTGATTCAGTATGCAAAGGATCTCCTGAGCTTCCAATTACTTTCACCTTAATTCTCCATGCAATTCCCACCACTTCTGCCTTTGACCTTCCACATTGCTCCAACAAAGTCCATTGGAAGTTTGAGGAACAGCATCTCATCTACAAAGTAAACTGTTATGATCCTTGGGACTTAATATTCAGGTAAACAATTTCAGATAAAACCCTTTATCCTCCACCGCAACAGATGTGGCTGTACGAGGGTACAAGTTATCTCTGTATCATTTTGTCCCAACTGTTGATTTTTTAAGATAATTGTTACCCTGACAATTTTGACTGCACCCTATTATTGACATTACCTGTTCCCTTCACTTCCTCTCGTTGCAACTTAAAAGTGCTTGTTTACTCTATCAGTTCTATAGAAGGCTCCTTAACCTGAAACATCTATTCTGTTTCTGAGTGGAACTACAGAAATGGTCTGGTAGACAGTCAGCATGGTTATAATAAAATTACTTGTAGAGAATAGCAGTAGGAGCACAAATCTCTCAGGAGGCGATGTGTAACAAAACAAGTATTGGCACCTTTGTCACTGAGCACATTTCAATGAAAATAAATCCAATATACACATTCTATCGATCCATTTCATAAAAATTTAGAAATCAAAGCTTCACTCCTCCAATCACCATTAATTGAGAGCATTGTTGCATGCCTAAAATTAAAACTTAAAAAAAATCCCAACGTTGGAATATTCTAGCATCACATCGTAATATGGCCAAGGTGCTTACCATGACATCTTTTAGTCACGTGTAAATTTTAAACTCACACTCTGCTTAACCAACAAGTTTCTTAAACTGACAGATCTTGGAGTTGTGGTTTATATAATACCCATGAATTAGGTAGCTCTCCCAAAACCAGGCCTTTCCTAATCCCAAATCCCACAAAATTCAGACTATTGATTTTGAATGTTGTGAGAATGCCAGCAACTGAGACAAGCTGGAAAAAAAGTTTTACTTTTATGAACACCAGGTAATTTTTTATATATACACAAGATGTGTTTAAAGTAAGGATTTTAGTTCATTATTCATCTTATATGCATTTCCAAATTATTTTTCCTAATGTTCAGCATTCCTGAGTATTCTTCACAAATAATGAAACATAGTTGTTCTGATATTTACAATTATTTGCTGTCTGAGTTATTACAAATTGAACTTTTTTTTGGCATTAAAGAACAGCACCTGGATGGAAACAAATTTTAATTTCTAGCAATGAAAGGGTTTTATTTTAATATATACGGGCGATTTCTGTACTGTCAGTGTTACTACTTCTCAAGTAACAAACTAAAGACAGAGACCCTCTCTGTACTCATAGGTAGGCCAACTGAGTTAGATTAAGGGAATTTTTAAATCTCCCCCTCAGTATTTATCCCTCAACCTTATCTGGCTTTGTTGTGTTCATTTTGTGGTACCTTGTGACTATAACATTATTTTACAATGCAGTAGGATGGTTAGCTATACGCCACTTTATGATGTCCCGAAACTGAAGAGTGCAGCACAATGAAAATTTCTTTACTGCTTGTATTTCTCGTGCACTGGTTTCTTCTGTTTTAATTTTCTCAAGTCTTGGGATTAGGAAACACTTGATGGAGGAGGGAGTCCCACAATGGTGTAAGGAATGTCAATCAAACAGGTTACTTTTTCCAGGATGGTGAAAATTATTGTTGAAGTTGTTACTCGTATCCGTAATTGTATTCTTGACACACACTTTGTGGATGATGGAAAGGCTGTGTTGAATCAGGAAATGAGCTGTTCCCTGCAAGATCTGCAGTCTCTTATCCACTATTGCAGCCACACTGTGGTTGATCCATTTAAGTTTCTGGTCAAAGGTGATGCCCAGCATCCAGTTGACAAGAAACTCAACAGAGGTAATGCTAATGAGCAGCAAGAGTAAGTGGCTAAATTCTCTATGCAGAGATGCTCATTGCTTAGCACTTGTTACAATGAAGATTATTTATCATTAATCAGCTCATGTCAGAATGTCGATTTGTTCTGATGGATGCAGGCATTATTACTTAAATGTCTGACGAATTGATAATGGAATTTAACAGCATGCAATCATCAAGCAAATCTAGTTCTGCTGTTATATTGTGGTGTGTGGGGCTGATGGGGTGGTGCTGAAGGTTGGAATTGATGAAGATTAAAGTTCTCAATGAGTCATGTAAAACAAAAACAGAGAACTAGTTCCCTGGACAAAATTAAGATGGATTTGATTGAGGCCTTTAGAATTATTTCAAATCAGGTGGATGTAGAGCGATAATTTACTTAAAACTGAGTGCAGAAAACGTTGGCCAGGGCAGGTTAGAGAAGTGTCAGAGTCATAGCCTTTTAAATGAAATAACTTTAAAAGTAGTGTGATGATAATGTAGTGATTGAGCTGGGAACACTGATGCAATTAAGGATGATACACAAGAGAGAAGGGAACAGAAGATAGAGATGTTCAGATAGGAAAAGGTAATTCAAGTGGGGGAAGCTAAATACCAAGAGACCAATTGGGTTGAAATGCCTCATTTCCACACTCAATCTTTTTTTAAAAAAAAACAAAGGGTTGACAGAAAGAGATTCATCTGATTCATGCTTGTGTCCTATGAAGTCCTCCTTACACCATCTTGACTTCACTGTCCAAAGAATATACTGATGAAAGGCCATCAACCTGAACCGTCAGGTCTTTTCCGTTCCACAAATGCTGCCTGATCTACTGAGTGCTTCTACCATCCTGTTTTAAATTGTATTCTCAATGCTTTGCATCATCAGTTCTTTCCTGGCTTCCCATTAAAAGGCATCCATGTTATTCTATGTATTGCACCCTTTCAAAAAGCCTCAATATCCCTGCTTTGGTATGAAGCCAGCAATTGCAAAAAGGAAGATGGGGTCTTATTTAACACTTTTAACTTCTTGCCTTTTATAATGCAACTTGTGCTAAGATCGAAACTGCAAGTCCTTCAAATGAGATGTTAAACAATGTTCTTATCTGCTCTCTCAGAAAGGCATGAAAGATCCAATGGAAGGAACTATGTCAACGAAGAGCAGGGGTGTTCTTCCCAGTGTCATAGCTTATATTTATCTCTCAGCTGATGAAGGCCATTGACCCAGATCATTCACTCTGATCCATTCTTCATGGTGCTGCCTGACATGCTGAGCACTTCCAAACTTTTGTTGCTGTATGCCAATTGGTTGCCATATTGCCTACTTTATAACAGTGACTAAAAGTACTAATTGGCTGCAGAGTGTTCTCACGTCATGAAAGGCATTATACAAATGCAATCTTCTCATTAGGGCCTTCGCCAACTCAGTCTGTTGAACACACTAGATTCTTGTCATTTTCCCCAAAGATTCTGAGAGAGACTGGCAGAATCTAGAACTGGGAACACACTATCAGCAGAATACAAAAGTCAGCCAATTAGGACTGAGAAGAGAAGTTTTTAAAAAAAAACACAGGGTTGCAAAGCTTTGGAATTTTTTGCCATAAGGTGGCTATAGATGCTCATTGATTTCTTTTTTGAAACATCAAGGGAATCAGAAGCTATGAAGACGAGTCAGAAGTGTGGACGCAGCACATGATCTGCATTGATCTTACAAAGTGGTGGTGTAGGTCCAAGGTGCTGGCTGGCCTACTCCTGCTTTTAGTTTTGTTCTCATCACTATAGGATGCCAATGGGTATTTGGTCCAATTACTTACAGGAGTAAAGAGTCAACAACATTCTGGTGGCCTGGACTCTTAACCAGACATGCTTTCTTTCCTACAAAACCACGTAATAGTTTCAATCAGTTGCATCGATTCCAGATTTTTATTCGGAAATGAATGAATTAACTGAATTTAGACTTCTAGCTGCCATGGCAACACCACCTGATTTGGAGCAAAAAGGCAATTTACTTGACCGATGTCCAGTGCCTCGACTACTGATAAGGAAACAAAGATTCAAATCTTACAATGACAGCAAATAATATAACTGGTGACCATGAAACTATGTGCTTTCCATAAAACCCCATTAAGTTCACCTATTTCCTCAAGGGAGGAAATCAGAGATTGATATGAAAATGGAAATTACGGAGAGTTAATTGGAAAAGTAGACGATGTACCAGATGAGCAGAGTCTTACTAAAAAGCTGATCCGAGAGATCAGTGACAGAATTCTTAGCTGGTCTTACATGCATTTCCAGAACCACAGCATTATGCTTGAACTTACAAGATATGGGCCACATTGGCAAGGTCAGCATTTAGATTCATACAATCAAACAGCACAGAAACAGGCCCTTCAGCCTATCATGTCCATGCTGATCATCTGATGCCCATTCATTCTAATCCCATTTACCAGCTTTGGTCCATAGTCCACTGTGCCTTGCCAATTTAAGTGCTCATCCGGATGCATCTTAAAATGCTGCAAGTGTACCTGCCTCCACCAACACCTCAGGAAGTGCATTCTAGATCGCAACCACCTTCTGGGCAAAATAAAAATTCTTCCTCACACCTCCTTTAAACCTGTTACTCTTCACCTATGCCCACTGATCTCTAATACCTCTGCCACAGGGAAAAGTTTCTTACCAACTACTCTATCTATGCCTTTCATAAGATATCTTTATTAGTTACATGTACATCAAAACACAGTGAAATGCATCTTTCTTTTGCGTAGTGTTCTGGGGGGGCGCAGCCCGCAAGTGTCACCACGCTTCCAGCGCCGACATAGCATGCCCACAACTTCCTAACCCATATGTCTTTGGAATGTGGGAGGAAACTGGAGCACCCAGAGGAAACCCA
>JARFYF010000055.1:11137424-11148226 GCA_030265395.1 Rhina ancylostomus
GATTTAAAGGTCGGCACAACATTGTGGGCCGAAGGGCCTGTGTTGTGCTGTACTGTTCATGTTCTAAGGTAATATCTCAATTTCAAGCATTGTCATCAGAATCGGCACATTCAAAAATCTTGATGTTAAAATAAACGTATTTGACAATTTACAAATTGACTGTTTTATTATTAGCAAGACTATGATTTGACTCAGTGTGTCAATTATTGATATACAAGAAGTAACTAACAACTAATACAGTAATATCTTCAAAAATCATTGATCTTCTGCCTTAGGCTTTTACACTGATTCACAAATACTGGTTCAGTTTAGGATTATCCGGATGTACTGTGGCCAATTACTTATTAGTAGGTAAATGTGGCAGTAATCCAGAGGCCTGGTCTAAAATCCAGCAGCAGAAGTTTGAATTCCATCATTGCAATTTAAATTAGTAAATAATTTGAATATCAATCAAGCATCAGAAATGTTGGCATTAACACTGATTCAGGGTCTCAAGCTGAAACGTCAACTGTCCCTTTGTTTCCACAGATGCTGCATGACCCACTGACTTCCTCTAGAAGTTTGTTTTTTTTTAAACTTCAGATTCCAACACCTGCAGTCTCGTGTCTGTACTATCTGATTGCCATGACATCATCATCCTTCAATCACAGACACTCTCCATCACCCTGTGTGATAACAACATTGTGCTAATTGAATTTGATTTAGAACAGATTTAGGAGCTCAAATGGTATTACAAGCTGCCCTGCCCCATCAATAGCAGCATTCTATCCCACCACAATTTATCATTTCCAGGCCTGCCATAACCATAAAGGCAAGAGGCCAACCCTGATTCAGTGAAGAGTGTGAAGAACATGCCAGGAGCATTACAGGTGTCTAAAATTGATACACCAACCTGGAGAATTTGCATCACAAGACTATGCATGCTAAATTGTGAGCAAAGCAAGCTATACTCAAAGCAAAGGAAATTCAAAACCAACAGATCAGATTGAAGCTCCACACATCTACTCATGAATAGTGATGACCAATTCAAAAGATAATGGTAAGACATGACTCCTTGAATAACCCTGTAAGATCACAGCATGCAAATTAAAAAACAAGGCTCAACCAGCTGTAACCAGCATCAGCCAGAAGTATCAAAATGATCATCAACCAAAATGATTCATCACTGGCTCTTCTCAAGGGTCCTACCATCACGAACGCCAGACTTCAGCTCCTTCATTTATGCTACATCAGGAAACGGACGTGAGCATGGATACAGCAAAGATTATAGGACCTGGCAGCATCCTCTGTGTAATGGTGACATACCTGTGCTTCAGCCGAGTGACATTTCTAGTCAAGCTATTCCAGTGTAGTTGTGGATCTGGCTGATTCCTGGAAATGTGAAAAATGCGAGACATGCTTTCTACAAAGAGTAGGATAAAGATAACATGGCTAATAACAGCCCCCATTTAGTCTGACAGTAAGATGATGGAAGATGTTCTCCATGGTACTGCTAATCTGCAATCTCTGCTCACTGGTGTCAGTTTAGGTTCTGCCAGGATCATTTGGCTCAAAGCAGCCTTGGTCTGACCTTGGAGAAAAACACTGAATTCTAGAGGTGATGTGGGAGTTACGGCCCATGCCAGTTAGGCAGTTTTTGATTAAACAAGGAGTTCCTGAAAATTGAAGTGAATGGGAAAACTCTCTGCTGGCTGGTTTTATAGTCAGTACAGGTCATCCCCAGGTTACAGCAGGGTTCCGTTCCTGTGAACTGTTGGTAACCTGGTTGGAAATGGAGCTGCGAACAGATGGCAGAAGATGCTTGCAGCCCCACAGCAGCCAGCAAATCCTTACTGCTGGTCTCCCAGGCTGTACATAACTCAGCCACTTGTAAGCTGAGGAGGATTTGTGCAAAGGTGGACAGTTGTGGTTGCTGGCTTCAATCTCATTCCCAAGACATTGTTGCAGAAATTCCTCAGGACAGTGAGAATTGGATCCAACTGATTTCATTTACTTCAATGACCACTTTCTCTCCAAAGTTAGGTCAGGACAGATGATCACATAATGTCCTCTTGTATTACCAGCTACTTGGATGATGCAGGAAACCTGGACAATATTCAGATACAAGCTCATAAAAGGCAACTAACATTGTGTCATAAGTGCCAGGCAATGACTGCCGTAACAAGAGAGTCTACTGACGTATGCCCAATATTCATCGAGTCCTCCAGCATTAACATTCTGGAAGGTCACTATCAACCAGAAATGGTCCAGCCACAACATTTGCTTCGAAGACATGGGTAAAACTGGATTGTTAGGATTTACATATTTCAATTTGAAAGCAGATAGTAACATTATAGGGTATTTACATTCCCTATCTTGCCAGAAGGTTTTCAGGAGCCAAACAAAATAAAATCTATCATGAGGCAACATATTCTGAACTCCCTTTAGATTGAATATTACACATCAATGTAGATGAGCCATAGTCATATGCAATTTAGTCCATGACTAGAATAGATCAGGATCCACTCCATTTCTCAGTTTCAGAAATGAGACAGCATCTCAGCCAGCCAGTCTCATTTTGTGCTGTTGTAAACAATACAGTAAGAGGCGGTCACATCCAACTATATGAAAATTGCAAGGAAATGTTTGAGGGTAGTGACTACAGTGCATCCCAACATTCATCAAGGTGGTGGCTTTTGGCAGAGAATATCCTTTGATAATAACTTAAATCAACTGTTCACCAAAACAGGATGTAGGTCGTATGGCCAGTGAAGGCAGGGGATGGTGGATTAAGTGGTGGAGAAAAACAGTGATTAATGCAAAGGGTGGAAATTGCTCCCATTCTGATTCGCTTTGCTTCTCGCCTCAAGGTTTCCTAAACTTCTTCATTTCAATGAAAACAGCCAGAACATAAAGTCTATCCAGCTACAGGTGACACAAAATAAACAAATTGTGAAAAACAGCTAACCAAGATGGAGCTATACTGATATGTTTGTGCTTCAGTGCTAAATCTGCTTTTGTGGTCCATTTGCATCAAAATATTCTGTTTTTCTATTTAACTCAAGCAGTCATTATGCTGTAACTTATAGCAATCAGGTACATGAAATTAATTTTAGTGTATTTGCATTCTTCAAAGCTGATTGTAGTAATTACTTGATGATCTTTAACATGCCGAAATGTGACTCGTGTGATGAGCTGAGGATTCAGACTACATTTAGACGATAGCCCAAATCATTAACCGCTGTACTGAATTATTCAGAGCATGTATATCTGCATATATACAAAAATAAACCATGTCATTTTCCTTCCATGTGTAATTTGAAACACCATTGATTGTTTGTAAACCAACAATAAGATAACCTCCTTATAGGGAAAGTGGTGCTAAATTAGGGTCCTTGGCTCCAAACTGTGGGAGACAAGTTCAAATCTTCCCTGAAGCTAAAATTCATGGAGAAGGTTTGTCTCTACAGTAAATTTCAGGTCAAATGGATTGCTCGAGGAAGAGAAAATTTAGCAAGGCTTTAATTAATGTTCATCTCTCAAATGGAACTGTTGGTGGTATGCAGCGAGAACTCTGCAGGCTGAACAGCTAACAAAAATAAAGCTGGCAGACACATCGCACACTCCGAATAAACGGGACATCTCAACATCCTGTACATGTGAGCATCAACACATTAACTGATGGCATATGAAACTCACAAACTGGGATGATGGTAAATTATAATTTAAAATTCAGCAAATCAAATGAAGTGAAACAAATCAATTGTGAAGTGTCCTTTGAATGGCTGCTCTTTTTAACACACTTCCAACGCTCTTCTGATTTGCTGAATTTTATTTTACACATACCACATTACAGAGAAGACAGCAAATTGTTTAATGCAACTTTGTTCTCAATCTTGCATGATTTAATATTTAATAGAATCTGTCTCAGAAATCTTGAGAGAGCCAACACTGAGGCAGCTGCACCATCCCTTGAACTGGATGTTCTCCTGCCCTCTTGGGAATGCAATCAAGCAGTATTAGAGTAGTTGTTTAGCTTCAGTACATCCTTCTTAATTAGCATCCTGATCAAGTTATGTTCACTTCATACACTGTCCCGGCACAGCAAAAGTCCTCTTCATTGATATCAAAGACAGCAGTCATTTGATCTTCGTAAGCAACTGCAAAAAATGTGTGGCTCCACAAATGCTGCCTAACCTGCTGAATATTTCCAATATTTTAGTTTCAGAGTCATTGATTGGTAAGGGAGTCAAGGGTTACAGGGAGAAGGCAGGAAAATGGGGTTAAAAACAAAATTCAGCCATGACTGAATGTCAGAGCAGATTCTGGGCCAAATGGCCCAATTCTGCTCTTTAATCTTATGGTCATGGAGCTGTACAGCACAGGAACAGGCCCTTCAGCCCACCATGTCCGTGCTGACCTTTTTGCCCATCCACACAGATCCCACGTGTGAGGTTCATAGCCTCTATGCCTTGCCTATTCTAGTGCCAGTCTATATCTGTTAAATTGTTAAATGTACTGATTGTATCCGACTCCACAACCATCGCTGGCGGTGAGTTCCAGACGTCAACCACTGTCTCTGTAAAAACACCCACTCCCCCTTCAAATTTCCTTCATCTCACCTTGAACCAATGCCCCTCCCTTTTTTGATACCCCTGCCAAAAGATTTACAGTCTACCATTGCTGTGCCTCATAATTTTATACTGCTCCATCAGGCCTCCTCTCAGCTTCCTCTGCTCCAAGGAAAACAAAGTCAGCCTATCCAAACTCTCCCAAACTGAAGTCCTCCAATCCAGGCACATCCTAGTGAATCCTCTCTGCACTTTCTCCCGCACAATCACATCCTTCCTAGTGTGGCAACCAGAACTGCACACACCACTCCCAAGTGTGGCCTAACCAGCGTTTTGTAAAGTTGCAACATAACCTCCAAACTTTTGTATTCTGTGCTCCAAGTTTATGAAGATAAGCACGTCATATGCCTTCTTCACCACCCCATCTACCTGCGTTGCTACTTTTCAGGAAATTATGGACTTGAGCCTGAAGGTCCCTCTGTTCATCGACATTTCTTAGCACACTGCCATTTACCATCTATGTGCTGCCAGTATTAGATGCAAAATGCATTACCTCACACTTGTCTGAATTAAATTCCATCTGCCACTGCTCTGCCCAACCTACCAGCTGATCCATGTCCCTCTGTATCCTTGAGCAACCATCTTACCACCTACATCTCCATTAATCTTTGTGTCATCAGCAAATTTGCCAATCAGACCAGAGAGATTCTCATCCAAACCTACATATGACAAACAACAAAGGTCTCAGCACTGATCCCTGCAAGTACACCACCGGTCACAGACTCCTAATTAGAAGAGCATCTTTCCACCACTATCACCGAGCCAATTTTGGATCCAATTAGCCAGCTAGCGTTGGATCCCACACGCCTTAACGGTCTGGATCAGCCTACCCCATGGGATATTGTCAAATATCTTGCTAAAATCTATACGGACAACGTCTACCACCCTGCCTTCAATCTTCTTAGTTACCTTCTCAAAAAAAACCCCTCAAATTAGTGAGGTAGAATTTCCCCTGCACAAAGCCATGCTGACTATCCTTGATCAGCCTCTGCCTTTCCAATCCTATCATAGAGTCATACAGCACTGAAACAGGCCCTTCAGCCCAACTGGAACATGCTGACCAAGGTGCCCCATCCAAACTAGTCCCATCGGCCAGCATTTGGCCCATCACCTTCTAAACCTTTCCAATCCACGTACCTGTCCAACTGTCTTTTAAAAGTTGTTATTGTACCTGCCTCAACCACTTTTTAACTCATTCCACAAGGATACTACTCTTTGTGTAAAAAAAGTTGCCCTTCATGTTCCTTTTGAATCTTTCCCCTCTCACCTTAAACATTCTTGATACCCCAACTCTGGGGAAAAAGACTGAGTGCATTCACCTTATGCCCCTCATGATCTTATACACCTCTATATGATCACCTTTCAGTCTCCTACGCTCGAAGGAATGATATCCTCGTCTGTCCAGCCTCTCCCTATAACTCAGTCCCTCAAGTCCTGGCAGCATCCTTATAAACCTTTTCTGCACTCTTTCCAGTTTGGCAGGTGACCAAAACTGAACACAATATTCTGAGTGCAGCCTTACCAGCATCCTGTACAACTGCACCATGACCTCCCAACTTTTATACTCAATACCCTTACTTGGAAGGCCAGCATGCCAAAACCTACTTCACCACCCTGACTACCTGTGATTCCCATTTTCAGTGAATCATGTACTCATACTACAAGGTCCCTCTATTCTACAACACTCCCCAGGACTGTGCTGTTCACTGTGAAAGTCCGACCTGGATTTGACTTTCCAAAATGCAACACCTCGCACTTATCTGAATTAAACTGCACTTGCCACTCCTCAGCCCCACTTACTAAGCTGATCAATAACCCCCTATCAGCTAGGACCGTAACACGTGGTTAGATGTGTTTGTGTACCCTGGCTCTCTCTGCTTCTTGGGGCTGCCATTCACATGGGCGGACTTCAAATTTAGTGCAGCATTGAGGACTCCCTTCTTTGTCTAGGGCCTTAAGTGTGCTGTTCCTGCATTGTAAGATGTAAGATGTTTATTTATTAGTCACACGTACATCGAAGCACATAGTGAAATGCGTCTTTATGTGTTACTGAGAATGTGCTGGGGGCAGCCCGCAAATGTAGCCACTCTTCCGGTGTCAACATGGCATGCCCACAGCTCCTAACTGTATATCTCTGGAATGTGGGAGGAAACTGGAACACCCGAGGGAAATGCAGGCAGACACGGGGAGAGCATAAAACTCCTTACAGATGCACGGGGAATTGAACCCGGGTCGCTGGCATTGTAATAGCGTTATGCTAACTGCTATACTACCATGCCGTGACAGCAGTGATATAATTTGGACAAAACTTGGGCTAAATAGAGTAACACCACTGGCACCTCACAGCTTATCACCAAGTTCCTGCCCATAATGGTGACGAAGCATTCCACCCATCAAACCGAGCTGTTTCTATTACAGTAAGAAATGTGGAACCTGCTTCAGGCACAACTACGTGGTCAGAGAAAGGTGAGGGCATCATTGCCAGTGGCTGTTACAACAACAGAGAACTATTGTGCATCTGCACCATTCCGGGTTGGAGCAGGAAATATTTGCAAAAACCCTCAGGGCTCTTGGAAAGAGTTAACTTATTGCATTGTAATTGACTCCTGGTGTATGTTTTTAAAGGGTGTAATTCAACTGGCAACAAATAATTCTGTTGACACGTGGTGGAACTTTAACAGGCAGCATCAGTGTACTGAGTACACCAGAATCAGAGTCAGGTTTATTATCACTGACATACAATGTGAAATTCATTGTTTTGTGGCAGCAGTACAGTGCAAGACATTAAAAACTATAAATTACAAAAATAAATAAATAGTGCAAAGAAAAGGAATAATGAGGTCACATTCATGGGTTCATGGATCGTTCAGAAATCTGATTGTGGAGGGGAAGAAGCTGTTCTTGAATTGTTGAGTGTGGGTCTTCAGGCTCCTGTACCTCCTCCCCGATTGTAGTAACGAGAGGAGGGCATGTCCTGGATGGTGAGGGTCCTTAATGATGTTTGCTGCATTCCTGAGGCACCACCTCTTGAAGATGTCCTCAATGGTGGGGAGGGTTGCGCTTGTGATGGAGCTGGCTGAGTTTACAACCCTCTGCAGCGTCTTGCAATCCTGCGCATTGGAGCCTCCATACCAAGCTGTGATGCAACCAGTCAGAATGCTCTCCACCGTTTCATCAGAGTCTTTGGTGACATACCAAATCTCCTCAAACTCCTAATGAAGTAGAGCTGCTGGCATGCCTTCCTTGTGATTGCGTCAATGCATTGAGCCCATGGTAGATCCTCTGAGATGTTGACGCCCAGGAACTTGAAGCTGCTCACCATTTCCACCTCTGACCCCTCTATGAGGACTGGTGTGTGTTCTCCCGACTTGCCTTTCCTGAAGTCCACGTGGAGCTTGTATTAGCAATGTCAATCATGTGATCTAATCTAATGTCAGCTCCGTGTAATTTTTAATCTTGCAACTAACTGTCAGTATGGACCACACACAAGAAAGGAAGTTTTAGCAGCATGGAAGCACACACCACCCATACTCTTGAAAGGGATCATCAGTTGCCAGTTTGTTGTGGAGTCATTTGGAACTGGCTCAGTTCATTCTACTGCTCTGTAAGTTGTGTGCGGAGGTATAGAGTTATACAGCATAAGAACAGGCCCTTCAACCCAACTCATCCACGCTGACTAAGCTTGTCCCATTTGTCTGCATTTGGCCCAGATCCCTCTAAACCCCTCCTCTCTGTGTACTTATCCAAATTTCTTTTGAATGGTAATCTGGGTGAGCTCTGAAGGCAAATTTGCCTTTATTACTCCTTACAATCAAAGTTATCCTGTCAAGCCTGTGACATGATTAGGCTAGGAAGACAGGACCCAAAACAAGAAAAGGTCAGAGGGATCCAAAAAAGGAGAGACAGATGCTTCCAATGGAAGACGTGATCCTCAAGGAGCCAAGCTCCAACCTCCATTGAGCTTGTAGCTAGGATTTTCTTTGTGGTGATGATGTCGCCTTTTCTAGAAACATTGATGCTTAGATTGTTTGATGTCCAGAAGCAATGCTCACCATCAACCTTTGCGTCAGTATTGACAGTAGACTTATGCCATGCCACAAATAAGTTGCAGTTTAGCAATGATGCTGTTGTGCTCTACGGAAAGAGAGGGGAGTTCTTCTTCTGCTTCAGCAGAGACCAGAGATGGTCACAAACTTGTAGACTTTGTAGCATGGTGAACTTCCCCAATGGCTGAGGGAGTGATAAGTCTACACTTGTGTGATGCTCAAGTAACACAGTGTCTATCACTTCCTGAACTTTCAAGATAATGTGTGACTACCAGCCAAGAGTCATCTTGGTCAATGCCATGGTCACGGAAAGTGTGCAGAACATGTTCACACTCAGGCAATCTGCCATGCCTACCGTACTTCATCTACCATGCCAGGCAGCTAGCTCTTGAGGAAACAAAGCCACCTCCCTGTCCTTGGTTGTTTACTCTCAAGTGTGATCATCTGGCCATGTTGGTTTGCAAACAAGCCAAAGGATGCTTAGTGGAAAGTGTCCTCAGGGTCTACAAGCGAAATTCCATCCAGGGGACTCTGTATCAATCCCCAGACTGGATCTCACATTTCTTTGTCGTCTGACATCACAAAGCATCAGAGGAGTGGGAGGACACTGATAGACTGTGACAAAGAGGATCTCTGTCTGGACGTACAGTCAGGACATGCCTTCTAGCCTGAGATTCTCTACAGCTCCTCTCCCCTAGCAGTTAGTGCCTATAAAATAAAAACTCAATTGGAAAAGCGGTCTAAGTGTGATTAACAAAATAAGTTAGTTCGTATTAGATGAAAGGATAAGACTTTCCATCATTGCCAATTAAAAAACAGTACGCCTGAGAACTGAAAAATTTTCAGAATTCAGCAAATGAAGACCAAGAAATTGAGAAGGAAAGCAGAAGTTGAATGCGAGAGGAGTCTAATGAGCAGACTATAAAAGCTTCTTTAGATCTGTAAAAAGGAAAAGGTTAGAAAGTTAATATGGATCCTGTACAGATCAATCCCTACACTTGTTTTAGTCTCACTCTATAACCTCAAACTTGTCATCTGTACCAACATCTCCTTGTTTATCTCACTGTCAACTTATGTCTTATTGCAATGTTGAAAGCACAAAGAAATTTCAAGGTGGCGTCATTGATCGTTGTTCACTATTCAAGAGATAAACACAGTCCCATCGGTCCACAGTGACAGTGGATCATGAACTTAAAATTATCACAATTGAGAAAAGACAGATTGGGGGAACATTCTGAAACAGCATAGGGGTGCAGTTAGTAAAGCCGCCATCTCACAGCTCTATTGACCTGGGTTCAATCCTGACCTCAGGGCTAGTAGGTTAATTGGCCTCTGTAGATTGTAGGGGAGCGATAGAATCGGGGGAAAGTTGATGGAGATGTAGCAAAAATAAAATAGGCTTAGAGTGGGATTAGTTTAAATGGTGTTTGATGGTTGGCAAGGACTTCCGTGCTGTATGATGACTCTGGCTAATACAACATTGCAAAGTTGGATCAAAGAATGGTGGCCCACTGAGAATAGGTGAGGCCTCTTTGCCTCCTTTAAGGGCAAAAGTGGAGAAATAATTGAAGCAGATAAAGGTTCAGAGATATATAGAAGACCAGAGCATTAGTATTCATTTTGGACAGCCATCAGGGTCATGATTTGCCAAGTGGGCTCTTTCTATGCTTGTAAATTAAAGTGATCCAGCTAGATAGTATTTGCCTATTGGTTTAGGGTATGATCAACTTTGCCCTTGTGTTTTATTGCACTCCTCCGTATTCTGATGAGGGAACCTACTCAAACTCATTCATTTAGGGTTATCACCAGGGTGAGGTATGGGGGGGCAAGCTCATAATACCTGTAAAAGGTATCTCAGTAGCTTTAGGAGAGATGGGTAGAAACAGGTGTCAATATAGCTTAGAGAATTAACGGGCTCAAACTTGCTGAAAAGGAGAGGAAGTTTCATGAGCAACTGACATTTACCCAGTGCGTGGGACTCCTGAGTGAGTGAGTAAGTCCTGAATTTGTTGGCTGTTCTCTGCCAGTAACTTCCTGGCTGTGCTCCACAGCTAGATTCCAAATGAAGCACAACTCGCTAGACTACGTGCCATTTATACTGTGGAGTCTGCCACAGAACCAGTGTAAGGTGATTTATTTTACTTAA
>JARFYF010000055.1:11222603-11235858 GCA_030265395.1 Rhina ancylostomus
GGCCTGTACTGTACTGTAGTGTTCTATGTTCTAGAGGTGAGGGCCTTGAATTAGTTGGGGAAAATTGAAGATCATCCAGGCTTGCGTATTGGAGAAACAAGACTGACAAGCTGGCAGTGGAGGTGTTGGAGAAGGTGATGATATAGTGGGGCCAGGTGTTATTAATATATTGGGGCCAGATGTCATTAGTACACTCTCTACATATGATGACACTTAAGGGGTAGCATGTAGTTGAGAAACAAGAGCAGGCCAAGGGTAGATCCATGTTGGGCTCCAGAGGTAACTTACTGAGAAGCTGAAGAAAAGACTGCGGATTATCCAGTTGTAAGAATGGAAGCAGGCAAGGCCAGTAGGATAACAGAGGAGAGGCATTCAAGGACAATCATGTGGTTGACTATGCAATGGATTGCAGAGAGCAAGAGATTAATGAAGGGGAATAATTCACTGGGGTACAATCACCGGGCACTTCATTTGTAACCTGAATAAGAGCAGTGTCAGTGTCCAACATTCAAACTGATGCTGGCTGCTGCCTTTCAATAATCCTCAGACTGGCTGTCTGTCGATTTGCAGAGGGACAGAGTTATGAGCTGACTTGATTTTAGCTTGTGGCCAGCAGGCAACTAATGTTTATTTTACAATATGTCGGAGGAGTAGAGATCTCCTGCTTAGCATTTACAACCATAGGCAAATACCGGAAAGTAAGCTGAAGACTGTCACGATCTCACAACTGTGCATTGCATTAACTTGATTTTCTTTTACCATTTATAAATACTCTTTTTTAATGCATTGTTTCTGAAGGGTTTCCCAGGAGGCTGGTCTCCTGGCATCTTAGCATTCTGTCTGAGGGAGTGCTCAGCATTTTTTCCACTCTCCTGGCTATAAACCAAGAATGCAACTTGACAACATTCCACAATAATGTGGACAGAGAATAGTCCTCTCCAGAGATCTTTTTCATTCCTTGCCAAAGTTATGAATCACCTTCATTTAATTTTTTTAAGCCTTCCTTCTCATTCACAGCAAGATTATTCCAAATGCAACATCACCAGCTTCCAATCCCATCATCATATTAGCCTAATTTTAAAAATGTTTTGCACATTTCAAAGCTAACACAGAAGATTCACATTTGGCTGCAGATGAATTAAATTCCTACCACTTACATTGTGGATAACCATACAACGAATGGTGGCCATTTGCTTTTCTCGTGGATGTCAATCATAGAGGCAGTGGTTAAAAAGCTCCAGTTACACTATTTTTGGCTGTCAGCTCTTTACACTGATTACCTTAATTACTTAACTGTGTCATTAAAAGATTTTCACAAGAATATATGCTCATCACCACTACCGGTGAAAGGCCATGAACTACACAGGAGAACACAACCAAGTCATTGTCAGAGGGTGGGAGGGAGTGGGATTCACTCAATAGGGGGATTGTTCTTCAACAAAAAGATTAAATTTTAAATAGTGGCAGAAACAGAAATCTTGAGGGTGTATGCATAAAGTATCTTTAAAGAATTCATTAATAAAGCAAATTGGGTCTTTGAGTTTATTAATAGAGGTGTAGGGTGTCAAAGCAAGGAAGTTATGCTAAAACTATAGAGTTCATCTGGAGTATTGCGTCTAATTTTGGGCACCACCTATTAGGAAGGGAGATAAAGATATTGGAGAGGTGGCAAAAGACCTTTACTAGAATGATGCCAGGGAGGACCTACTGCAGTTAAGTGAAAGGAATGGAGAATTGGGGGCTGGCTTTCTCAGAGAAAGTCAAGACATTTAATACAGTTATTCAAAATGACGCAGTGAAATGAGGGACCATTTTTTCAACAGTTTTTGAGTTGTTATGGTTAAGAAAGCTCAGCCTGAAGTTATGAGGAGTGTAGATAGGGTGGATAGTAAGAAACTGTTCTCCATTCTTGAGGCGTTAAAGACTAGAGGACATAGGTTTAGGGTAAGGGGTAAGGGGTTTAGAAAGGGTCTGAGGAAGAATTCTTTCACCCAGATTGGAATCTAGAACATGCTGCCTGAATGGATAGTGGATGCACATACTCTGACAACATTTAAACAGTATCTAGATAAGTACATGAATTGCAAAGGCATAGAAGGTTATGGACCAAGTACCACTAA
The DNA here is from genome assembly GCA_030265395.1 of Rhina ancylostomus. NCBI lineage: Eukaryota > Metazoa > Chordata > Chondrichthyes > Rhinopristiformes > Rhinidae > Rhina > Rhina ancylostomus. The sequence goes on from JARFYF010000055.1 coordinate 11,224,724, forward strand.
ATGGGGTTAGTGAGATGGGTAATTGATGATAAACATTGACATGGTGGAACAAAGGGCTTGTTTCTGAGTTGGTTGGCTCTCTGAATCTACAATACCAGACACATATAGTCATTGAGTCATAGAGCAATACAGCACGGATACAGGCCCTTTGGCCCAGCCAGTCCATGCCAACCACAGTGCCCACCCAGCTTGTCCCAATTTCCTGTGTTCTGTCCATATCTCTCCAAGCCCCGCCACTCCATGTACCTATCCACATGCTTCTTAAATGACACTATTGTACCTGCCTCAGCCACTTCCTCTGACAGCTCATTCCATATTATCACCACCCTCTGTGTGAAAAAGTTGTCTCTCAGTTACTTTTTAAATCTTTCCCCTCTCACTGTAAACCTATGCCCCCTGGTTCTGGACTCCCCTACCTTGGGTAAAAGAATGTTATCTACGCCTCTCATAATTTTAAACATTTCTATATGTTGCCCTTCATTCTCCTGCGTTCCAAGGAATAAAGACCTAGCCTGGCCAATCTCTCCCTATAACTCAGGCCCTCTAGTCCGGGCAACATCCTCGTAAATCTTTTCTGCACTTCTTCCATCTTAACCACGTCTTTCCTATAACAAGGTGCACACTGTACTCCAAGTGTGGCCTCACTAATGACTTATACAACTGTAACATAATGTCCCAACTCCTATACTCAGTGCCCTGACAGATGAAGGCCAGCAGGCTAAATGCCTTTTTCTCCGCCCTATCTATATTTGATGCCACTTTCATCGAACTATGCACTTGTACTCCTTGGTCCCTATGTTCCATTACATTCCCTAGTGCCCTACAATTCAGAGTATAAGTCTTACACTAGTCTGACTTTCCAAAATGCATCACCTCACACTTATTGTCAGCACTGTTGGAATAGTTGATATCTTTACAACTGAACTTTTTTACATGTGTACTTGACAAATTTTGGCTTTTCCTGAATCCTGTAATTGTTGTGATATTTCCTGAATTCCTAAGCATCGCAGAGTTGTTCAGTTTTCTCTTGGACTCCAGTTGGCCCTTGTAAGAAATGTCCTGGTTCCTAATTCAGGCCACTGACGCAAGGAAAATGTGCAGATAGACATTGTTAACAAGAAAATTAATGGAACATCGAGGAAGATGATGAGGAAGTGGAGTAAAATTTCTCACAGTGAATCACTGATAGATCATGGCTGAAATTAGGTTTTGTCCCAATTTAGACAAGGGTTGGATCCCAGCAGCCTCACCTCACAAGGACCAATCTAAACCTGTGCTTTGGACAAAATATCCCAGTACTGGTTAGCTGAGGGAGCCAATCATGCCTGTTCAATTTCGGTGGGTGTGTGGGCCCTAGAAAATCTTGATTGAGGGATGGGAAGGGGTGGTATCACTCAGCAGTGGTTCGTAGAGCCAAGGGCATCCTGTATGTTCCTCCCGATCCATAAGAGAAGCCTAGTTCTGGAGCCTTTTTGCAGATAGTATCCAAGTAAACTCTTTGACCTAGTTAAGTGCCAGAAATAATAATCAGCATGAGTATTCGACACGAACTGGGAAATTTGAGTCTGAAATGAGCACACTTCAGTACTGATGTGAAGCCAGAATCTGAATCAGAATCAGATTTATTATCACTGACTTACATGTGGTGAAATTTGTTGTTTTGTGGCAGCAGTACAGTGCAAAGACATAAAATTCCAATAAATTACAAAAATAAATAAATACTGCAAACAAAAAAGGAATAATGAGGTAGTGTTCATGAGTTCAGAAATCTGATGGGGAAGGAGAAAGAACTGTTCCTGAATCAATGTGGGTCTTCAGGCTCCCGTACCTCCTCCCCGATGGTAATAACGAGAAGTGGGCAATGTCCCGGACAGCGAGGGATGCCGCCGGTGCTCTTTTTAAGTGCTCTCTTTTAGTCATGGCTGTATTGTCCATGATATTGAGGTGCGTACCTCTACATTGCTAAGTCAGTTATTTTGCACCTGTTTTCTGCCCAGAGTAAAGGCACAATTGGTTTCAGTCCATAAGTCTGAATAGTCATTGTCTATATTGTCCTTGAGATTGAATTTTCTGAACTATAAACAAACAGTCCAAAATCTTATTTTTTTGCCTGTAATTTTATCACATGCTTTGGTCTGACTCACTCTATTTAGCAATAAACAATAGTCTTTGTGAGCGTTTCATTTTCTTAATTGTGTTCTGATAAAGATACAATTATTTTCTTGAGAGTTTGTGACAATGAGTCATCGATGAAACATCTTTGTGAACGTGTTGGTTGCTGCAATTTGTTGGTTACATGGACAGTAAGTGGGCTTGTTAGTCGGCTGTTTATGAGTCAGAAACCTTTTCAGTCATCTTGACCATGCAGATAGATTCCACCCTAGTTAGATCTTAACCAGCTCTGCAAATAACTTGCTGAGTTTTAAACTTAAAAATAGATAAAGAAAATACCATGCATTCACTTCAACTGGTCACATTTCACTACTGTGAATATATTATTCTATCCTATGATTGATCAAAGAGATTTACAGAATATGTTATAATAATAATTCTATTTATACTTGATCACAGCTTTCTAGTTTGTCAACAACATAAGGCGAGGGAACTAGAAGGATTTTATTTCCAAGATTAGTTAATACCTATCAACAAAGATTTTAGAGATAATTTTAACTCTTCTGTCCTTTGGGAGAAGTCAGCCCAGAGCAGTTAATATATACTGGAGAACCTACCCCTTTCCTGTTCCTGTCTGGTTGCCCACCCAACACAATGTTCCCAGCTAGCCACTCCATATCGAGCCATATGCTATTCATATCAGCGGTGTATCCACAGAGGGCTGTGATTCATGCTAGATTCCTGGTACAGCAGAGGGGAGGGAAGGGTTTCATGCTAACTTCCCAGCACAGCAGCACTAATGGTGACACATCCCTATGCATATAATGATATAATGACCACTCAATGCTGATTCCATTAATGCCCTCCTTTCTGGGAACTCATCCTGAATACTCGGTGAAGTATGAGTGTACAGGCAGCTTGAGCACCAGCAAGGTCCACTTTAAGTACGTCATTTGGATCCAACAACATCATCACTATTTTAAACTCAGGCCTGAAAATGGGAACATTATGGCTTTCCTGTTAAAGTAGATGCACTAAATCAATGCCGGTCTCAAATGGATGTTAAAACCCCCACAGCGATACTCAAAGAATAACAGGATCATTCTTCCTGATGCTCTAGTTAATATTTACCCTTCAGCAAATATCACTTAAAAAAAAGCAGATGACCATGTCGTTTTTATTGCTGCTTTTTGTGTACATATTGTCCACTGGGCTTCTCTCTACATTACAATAGTAACTACACATCTTAAATACTTCATTGGTTGTAACATGCTTTGGGTAATTCCGAGGTTGTGAAATCAGCCCTGTGAGACCAAGCTCTTTCTCTCTTGACAAACATTAGTAAATGATGGATGGGAATAAACAGCTGCAAAATGCAGCCTACCACCCCCCCCCAACATTCAGCCAAGATCCTCAAAGCATTATGATTCATAACAACCACCAACTGGCAGCAGCCATGTGATCTGCTGGAAGAGGCCAACACAATATAACAAAAACACAATCTAGGGGAAAACACTGAAAATTTGTCTCCCCTGCAAGCACCCAAAACTAGAAACCACATTGGCACAATTGGTTTTAGTCTATAGTCTATATTGTTGGATAGTCATAGTCTATATTGTTTGTGAGATTGAAGATATATGTGTGCTCCCTGATTCCAGCCCATGTCTACCCAAGTAGCCGTTTCTTTGCAAGGCATCCATCGAGAAATTGTAGGGAGTTGTAAACACAGCCCAGTCCATCACAAAAACCAGCCTCCACTTCACTGACTCCGTCTACACTTCCCGCTGCCTTGGGAAAAGCAGCCAACGTAATCAAGGACTCCTCCCACCCTGGACATTCTGTCTTCTTCCCCCTCCCGTCAGGCAGAAGATACAAAAGCTTGAAAACATGTACAACCAGACTCAAGGACAGCTTCTATCCCATCATTATCAGACTCTTGAACAGAACGCTCACACGCTAAAGATGAAATCTTGATCTCTCAATCTACCTTGTTGTGGCCCTGCACTTGCACTGGAGCTACAACATTATATTCTGCATTCCGTTTTTCTTCTTACTACCTCAATGTACTTATTATGTATGGCATGATCTGTCTGGATGGCAATGCAAACAAAAGCTTTTCACTGGATCTCGGTACATGTGACAATAATAAAACCAACTAACCAATAAGTCAGCAAGCACAGCACATGAGCTGACAACTTGCCCCAAGGATCTACCATCCTCTTGGGAAAAGAAATACTTCCTGATATTTTGTCTAATTCTACCTCGGATATGTAACACATGTGATTCTTGGTTCTTCCCAGCCTCTGTAACTGAAAAATATTATGATATTTCAGCCTTGAGAAAACAGTCTAATTTCTTTATTTTTGAGCAGTTCCATCATCCTGGAGCCTTCAAAACCCTAAAGCATGTAGACCCACCTCTTAATGAAAATTTTAAAAAATGCAGATGCTGGAAATGTGAAACAAAAAGAGAAAATGCTTGAAAACTCAGCAGGTCGCCAGCATCCATGGAAAGAGAAGCAGAATTAACATTTCAGATCCCAACCCCTGAAACATTATCTCTGTTTTCCTTTCCATTGATGCTGCCTGAACCATCTCTTGAGCCCTCTTGGAGAGCTCTGATTTGGAAATCATTTTGTTGCTTTCCTTTGAAAGTTTTGTTAGTAGACAATCCTTTCTGAGCCAAAAAATACTGCAGGCATTGTGGGAAATCTGAAATAAATCAGAAAATGCTGAAAATGCTCAGCAGATCAGGCTGTGTATATGGAGAGAAAAAAAGAGCCAATATTTCTCGTCAATAACCTTTCATCAGAACTGGTGCACAACCCTACTATGCTACCCTCAACCGCGAACCTAATAATTTATTGAAAAAAAAATCAGTTGTCAATGTGGAAGCTTTGTTTGCACACCCAAAGGCCATGTTTAGTGTCTCTGAAAACTAATTCTCTACCCATGTAATCATGCAGAGAATCAAAGACATATTTCTTTGGCATCTTTCATGCCCCTTTCAAGACATGCCAAATTTTCAGTGAAATACTTTGAAAATGTAGACACGGTTATAATAAGGAAAATACTGGTAGCAGCTATGAATGTGGCAAGGCTCCACAAATGGCAATGCAATATTGACTTGACAATCATTTTTTTTAGAAATGGCGATAGAGTGATAAATATTAAGGGGTAAATCCCCTGATCTTGGAAGTAGTGCCAAAGGAATTATTTTTCATCCACTTGAGAGGGCAGACATGGCTTTGATTTCTTATTATTTCTCCTGGTGCTAAACAATTATCATAATAATCATGATAATTTCTTAAAATTTCCAGCATCTTGACTCTGATTCCAAAAAATTTGAGAGTCCAACTCGAGTAATACAGCAGGGAAACAGGCCCTTTGGCCCAAATGGTCCATGCCAACCACAGCATCCTCCCTGCTTCTCCCAGTCACCCGTGTTTGGCCCATAACCCTCCAAACCCCTGCCCTCCATGTTCCTATCCAAACGCCTCTTAAATATTGCAATTGTACCCACCTCGACCACTTCCTCTGGCAGCTCATTCCAGGAACTCACTACCCTCTGTGTAAAGAAGTTACCTTTCAGGTCTCTTTTAAATCTCTCCCACTTATCTTGTATCTGTGCCCTCTAGTTTGGGACTCCCCAACCCTGGGGGAAAGACTATGACCATCCACCTTATCCTTACCCCTCATGATTTTATAAACTTCTATGAGGTCACCCTTCATTCTCCCATGCTCCAAGGAACTAATGGTTTAATGCAAACCAGAGGATCCCAAATTCAAACCCATCTTCATGCTGAGCCAACTAAACAGAGCCAGGCAGCAGCTGGGGCTGTGCTACTCATTTCAGTCCCGCTCCTCCTCTGACTGCTCTCCTCAACCTCTGTTGAGTCTGGGTGTCCAGGCTAAGAAATACAGTATAATGTGGTCAGAGAAGGAAAAGGCACAATCAACTCATGAAATTGTTTTCCTCTTTATAGAGCCAGAGTTAAACCAATGCACTTTCTCTGAGAGTAAATACTTGAGTTGGAAATTTGTGCTCTTTTTTACCTTGACAACCACACACCACTTCTTGTTGAGAATGCAAGGTTGTGACTGCTACTTTGGCTTGCAGGAACAGGCTGTGTCCTGCCTTCCAATTTCCCTTTTCATGTGTAAATCCATATGTGCTGTACCTGTTGGGTGCACAGAAATGTACAAAATTGGCAAGAATTAGATTGGGCAGAAATGATTGTGGCACTGAATGTACAGGATCGACAACTTCCAAGAATACTGCAGGATGGCTGATGTAACATCAGAAGGAGAGGTGATACTGGCTGGCGCAGGTGATGCTTTATGTGTTACTAAAGAAAAGTCTACTCTAAAGTGCTCACTGCATTCAAAAACTAGGGAGCAAGATTTGCACCCACAATACCGGTACAGAATATCTGCCAATCAGGAAAAATTACACTGTAAAATAATTTGGAAATTTCCTTTAGAAATCTTCCATAATTTTTTTTCAACAGCTAGTTTGATAACTGATTTGACCACTTAGGAATACTGAATTTGAGAAAGAACCATCTGGGTACTTATAGATCTCATCTTTCAAAGTTCACTTTGTTCTTTTCTGAAACTCAGTGAAGAAGATCTTGTACAAGCTACAGAAGATGAATGTTCTAAAATAGCTTCAGAAATGCTCCTTGGTTCATGTTACATTACATTTATGGAACAACCTTGTGTTTTATATGGAGATCTAATTACATGTCTGCGGTAAAGGATTAGGAGTTTTTCAAGGTGATTGACATGCTCTCCAAACCTCACAGAGGATAGGTATGTGAAAAAAATAATCAGCAGCAGGAAAGAACCAAACAAAGTGATAAAAAGATTAGCAAAGTACATTGGAAAATAAGGACAGGAGCAAGGGCTAACCTAAGTTTCTATAAAAAGTTTAGGTTCATTTTGACCCATTCCATTAATAGAAACAAACAGAAGCTCACTTTTCAAATTTGACATTATAAAGCATCTCAACAGATGGCTATAAAAGATCCCCATGGCATTATTTCAATGAAGACCACAAGAGTTCTTCCCAGTACCCTGGCCTCAGTGGAATGACAGAAACTCTGACAGGATAATGCCCACAAGCAGATGAACTCATTATTGGGACGTGCCTTGTGCAAAGTGATTACTGAGTGATTACTGTGTTCACTACACTACAGAGGTGAATACGTGTTATTAAGTACTTCTTTGGCTGCAAAGTACTTTGGAAGGTTCCAGTGTTATGAAAAGCATAAATAAAAAAGTCAGGTCTTTTTTTCTACCCACCCTTTACCTATCTGGTGTCTGGTTAAGAAAATGCACAAAGTAATGGTTGCCAATCTGAGGGGCATACGGAATTTGGCCATCAGTCTCCACTGGTGGTTGCGATAGCTCCGAGAACCTCTCGGCAGGTATTCAATAGAAATTCTAAAAATAGAGACTCAACAGCTAACCATATTTCTTCCATGGATGCACAGACAAATGTCATAAATGTTCAGAGAGGACTATCACACCTACCTTCCATGTGATTGGATCAGAAATACAACCAAGTCAGGGAAGGCACAAAGGATGCATCCCAACCAGCTTACCTGAGGGAAGTAACTAGACTGTTGGTTAAAAGAATTGATTCATTATACCAGAAGGATAGTGACAGAGATGTCATGGAAGGGGTGCATACGAAGCATTGACCTTATGAAAGGTCTGCACATGCATGGTGGGCTGAATGACCTTCTTCTCTGTCATAAGAGTTCTCCAGTGCTGAGCCAGTTTCCCAATCCCATTTCAGAATCTTGGTGCCAACATCTAGTTTGATAGTGAGTGACTGAATATTGGATCGAAGATACTTTCATTCAGCTGAAGGGTTAGATGGCTGGGAAAGTTTTCTGCCATCTCAGAGGGACAAAAATAATTTCCTGGAAATGTTTGAAAGAAGAAAAGAGGAGTTCTATCCAGTGTCCTATCTGACATTTATCCTTCCATCAATCAAAAACAGATGACTCACTCAATACCACATTGCTTTTAGTGCAATTTTACTGTAGACAAATGAGTTGCTACATTACAACACGTCAAAGCTACCTCAATGGTTCTAAGGCACTTGGAGATGACCTAGGCTTGTAAAAGATGGTATATGAATTGAACTCTTTTTTATTCCCTCTGCCTTGCATAATATATGATATGGGGCATATTACATTTACTAGCTGATTTAAAAATTGTACAATAATCTCAGCATCATCTCACACCCCTTGCACACATCAAGTGAGAAAGTATACTGAGAAATATGTTTCCATCACAGAGGTTATCAACTGAGCTTTATAACTCTTGTCACAATGGAATGCCTGTCTTCTGGCAAATGTTGCAAAATAAGGGGAATATCAATCAAGCGTATGAAGATGTGTCATTTCTAATAATGTCTCTTCATACTTCTCTGTAAATATACCACGACAAACACATTAGCAGGTGATCATGTATAATAGAAGAGCAGAGTTTGTACAACACCATGAGTATGTTAAAATTAAGGAGTATGCTACCATCATCTTTACAGAACACTGGAGTCAGGGTAGAGCAGTGCTAGGTCAGATTAAACATGGTTAGATGCAGGATAAAACTCTCAGTGAATTAACGATATTCTTCAACGGCTTCCTTAAAATAATGTTGAGTGTCCAGAAATTAAGAACCAGTCTTCTCATTTGCATCTGGGAGCAAGCACTGGTCCCCATTCTAAATTTTCCCAATTTATTACTTTGGACTGGATGGTGATAGGTGCAAGCACTTTTATCATCTCTCTGTGAAGACCCTTTTGATGTTTTGTGTTTCTAGCTGCCAACTTCTGACAGAAACATCATGAGCAAGGTGACTCAGTCTGACCAATAACATTCAAAGTGAGGGCCAATATCAAGTGACTGAATGTCTTGGGATCAGATGTTGTATGATCAATGCCAACATTCCAGGAATAGATACAGCAAGAGTTGAAACCCTGTGTTGGAAGAGATTCCTGTAATGCAAGAGCACAACACTCTTCCATTTTTCACACTGTTAATTCTGTGCCTTGTGTGCTTGAAATTGCAGGTTTAATGTTAATTAATAGTATTTTAACACAGAATAACAATTCAGTTGTGTGGATAGAAACATTTTGCCTTTAATGTTAACTCCAGAAGAGGTACTGGGTTAATCAAGGTCACAGAATCACCAAAAGGTCAATGCAGAGAAGGAGACCAATTGGAACATTGAAACGTTGCTGGCCGAGCACATAGCCCAGCAAGTTTTTAGTGCAACATGATTATAAGACCCAAATTGTCCAATAATTAGGAAGTATGTGGTTAAATGATGTCATTTCTGCTATCCACAAGATATTGAGGATTGTCGTGAAACTGGAACATCTACCAGGAAGATAAATCACAAGAGCATTTATTAAAACAAAATAGTGTGTTTCCTTTTGTTGCCCTTCTGCATTTTTTTCTTATTGTTTATATAAAAAAGGAGCCAGGGACAAAAATACAGCTGAGATTAGCAGCTGTTTCAATAAGTGCTGTCATAACTCACCCTGTATTGTGGTTCTCACTTGTAATGGACTGAGGCACTTCTCATTATGAGCACCAGAGACTGCGCTAGGAATCCCTGACCTTGATTCTGGGGCTTATGTATTGACACTTTATCTATTGCTTAATCATTATTAGGAAGTAGCATCAGTGGCATCACCTTGCTGGCTTCACTAAAGTTGAGCACTCACCATGTAGAGGTTCTTTGAAATGAACTTATATTTTTATCCTTCAAATGAAATCATCAAATGCATAGTCTTTCAAACCTAACCATGAACCTTCTTTTATGTCTCTCTGGAATACTCTTCCATTGTTTTCAGAGCTGACTTTCATTTTCCTTCCATAATCTTGGGTGCTTCCCAGTAGCACAAAGGTAAAAATTTTGTTTGCAGTGGAAGTTCTAGCATCTCTGTTTAGATGGAACCCAACACAAGCAAACAAAGCACTGTGTCTGAATTCTTTTGTAGTGCAATATATTTCTCCCTTTGAGAATAGTTGGTATAATGAATGTGACTGGTTCTATTGACTGAGTAATTCTGTGGAAGGAAATTATTTCTCTTCCTCTATGGTGTGTCAGCTTTTAGTTGAATTTTATTTTACCTTGTCCTTCAATGAAAGATGAACTTTAAGAAAATACAAAAGTAATCACTGCCAATGCTGTCCAGGTACCATTGTATATAACGTAGGTCCTCTTTTGTCTACAAGAAAGCCCTGTGGAGGGGAATGGAGATAGAGGGCACAAGTCCCAATATACATACTGTAAATTGTGAAACATATTGGAAAGTATTCTGGATTCTGTGAAAAGAAAAACCAAAGTATTGAAAATGTGCTGCATATCTATCAACCACCAAAATGATAAAATGAACAAGTGAGTCTTTCAGGTAAAAAACCTTTTGCCAGTCTAGAGGAAGGGTCTTGACCCAAGACGTTGACTGTCTATTTCCCTTTACAGATGCTATCTGACCCGCTGAGTTCATTGAGCAGCTCGGTTTTTTTTTGCATTATCAAAATTGTTGCTCTTTTGTCCTCCAATATATAACCAACATTTGTAAGAACCAATATTTGTCACACTGCATTACTAATGGAGCTTACTGTTTCCTTAGATATGAGGAATACAGCAGTTGCAAAATGGTACATTTTTGTACAATGAAATTCATTAACTACATTATTATTAAGATTTCAGGTCATCAAAAAAAATTGCTATTAATGGATTACATCTGAATCCTAGAATCCTAGAGTTGAGGATAGTGTAGAAGGTTACTGTAGGTTACAACAGGTCATTGATAGGATGCAGAGCTGGGCTAAGAAGTGGCAGATGGAGTTCAACCCGGAAAAGTGTGAAGTAATACACTTTGGAAGATAAAATTTGAAGGCAGAATACAAGGTTAATGGCAGGACTCTAAGCAGTGTGGAGGAACAGAGGGATCTTGGGGTCTACGTCTATAGATCCCTCAAGGTTGCCGCGTAG
>JARFYF010000055.1:11329520-11340580 GCA_030265395.1 Rhina ancylostomus
ACAATAAAGTGCCCAAGTACTTGAATCACTGAGGCATAGAGGCTACGGGCCAAATGCTAGAAGAGATGGGATTAATATGAATGGGTGCAATGTTCAATTGTGACTATCCTACGGGAAGAAAATTCTGAGGAAGAATTTCTAACCCACTGTTTGCTTTTCACACTGCAACTTGGATGGATTTCAAACCTAACCCATGAGATGACTCCAGCCAATTCTGCCCACACTTTGAAATCCTATCCCTGACCATGCCTTTACTAACTTTAGTAGTTCAGCTTTTCCTTCCTTCCTGACTCACCATCTATGATCCCAAGCCCTGCAGTAATTTTATTGGCCAGCTCCTTTCACTTTCCCTTGCTTTTGCCAGATGACTCTTGTTTTTAGTTTGATGATTTTTTTTTGTGTGATTATGCCCATCTTCTCCTTTCCCATTGTACCTGGCTTTATCTGTACATCTCCAGCCAATTTCATCTGTTATTATTTTGGTGATTCTGAATTTCTGATTGCTGATGCCATCTCTGATTATGTTTTTATATGGTTTAATCCCGGGAAGTGGACATTGCTTGCAGGACCAGCATTTAATGCCCATCTCTATTAGCCTTGGGGTTGCCGTGGGACCATTTTATTGAAATAAAGGAACCCCTTTGGTGCGAGTAGTTCCATGGTGCTGTAAGGTCAGGAGTTTCTAGGATGTTAGAGTCATATGGTCACGGAGCACAGAAACAAGCCCTTCAGCCTATTACATCATTGCCAACATCACCTTTGCCACCTCACCTCATTTACTGGCACTTGGTCTGTAGCCTTGTATGTGTTGGCAATTCAAGTTCTCTTCTGGATACCCCTTAAATGTTGTGAGTGTACCTGCCTCCACCATCTGCTCAGGCATTGTATTTCAAATTCCAACCACGTTTTGGGTGATAAAGTTCTTCCTCAGATCCCCTCTACCTTTTATTTAAACCTATACCCTCTAGTTTTAGCTACTTCTGCTGTAGGGAAATGTTTCCTGGAGTCTAGTCTGTCTCTGGCCCTCATAATTTTGTCTATCTCTATCAGGTTGCTCCTCAGTTCCAAGGAAAACAACCCGGCCTAACCAGTCTCTCCTCCTTTTTGGAACGCTCTGTCCCAGGGAACATCCTGATGAATCTCCTCTGCACCCTCTCCAGTGCAATCACAACACCCCTAGTCTGTGGCAAGCAAAACTAGACACAGCACTCTAGCTGTGGCCAAGCAATGTTTGAACCATAACATCTCTGCTCTTATTTCCTGGCTAGCAAAGGCAAGTATCCTGGATGCCTTCTTTACCACCCTGTCTATCTGTGCTGCTACCTTAAGGGATCCTTGTACATCAAGGTCCCTCTTGTAGCTCAGTACACCCTGGAGGTCTGCTATTCACCGTGTATGTCCTACCCATAATAGTCCCCCCAAAGCACATTACCTTGCATTTATCAGGATTAAATTCCATCTGTCACTCCTCTACCCACCTTATCAATTGATCAATATCATACCATGCTTCTCACTCTCAGCAACACTACTGATTTTGATGGAGCAAATATGAAGGAAAAGTGATATAATTTCAAGCCAGTTAGTGGGTGACTTGGAGGAGAACTTGCAAGTGGTGCCATTCTCACATACCTGCAACCTAAGTCCTTCTGGTTGTTAGAGGACTTTCTCACCTTTGATATCATCTCTCTGCTTACCTCTCTCACCGCTGCTCACTTCCTCTGCAGATTAAAAAAAATATCAGAGACATAAGAGACTACAGATGCTGGAATATGAAGGAACACATAAAGGTGCTGGAGGAACTCAGCGGGTCAGGCGGCATCTATGAAGGGAAATGGACAGTTGATGTTTCAGGTTGAGCCCTGTCCAGATGAAACACCTCGAACTGAAATGTTGACTGTTCATTTCATTCCATAGATGCTGCCTGACCCAGGGAGTTTCCTCCAAGTGTATTGCTCAGGCTCATTTATTGTTGTTTTCCCCAATGCCCAATTCCCGGCTTCTGATTCCCACCTCGTTCAACAGCCACAACAACTTCCACCTCCTCAGCTTTCAATCTGAGGCCCCAAACTTGAGTCACCAACATGTATTAGGCCCATTCATCCACTGTCACGTTTGCCTTCACCATCACAAAGACATTGCCTCTACCACTCTGCTCCTAACACCTGCTATTTGCAAGTTCCTCCCCAGTGCCCACTCAGATCTCATTCCATTCTCGGACATTATTAGAAAAGCTATTACTTTGACTGCTACTGACCACAGTCCTGATCCTATTCATTCCTGGTCATCTTGGGCATATTCAACAATTTCCATTTGCTGTTTTCTATTATTTTAGTCTTAAAGAAAGATCCCAATACTTACTGAACCTTCTATTTCAATGTGCTTTCCCATGGCTTAATGGTTGCAATTTTTCATGTGATGGTCTACTCACTTCACTGTGATCTTTAGTAAAGGCAGACTGCAAATCGCCTTTCCTCATTCCCTTTCCTATTAGCGTCTACCAAGACTACGTTCTTCCATCCTGCTCCAAGCTTTACTGCTCTGTTGCTACAGGAACTGTTCTGTCATTGTTATCATTTACTATTTTTACCCCCTCATTAAATCTGGCTCTTTTCCAGTCTCTTGTCTCATTCCTGCTGTTTTCAAATGTACTCCTCTTGGGTAATTTTTATGCTGACAGCACCTCAAGGCATTGGTGCAGGAGAGAGAAGTAAAAAAGACATGCACGTGTCAAAACTTTCACCAACTTGCAATATCCCAAAAGAACTTTTAACCAATTAAGTGTTTTTGAAGCTTTATCACTGATATTATGCTGGAAACAAGCAGCTGATTTGCGCACAACAAGCTCCCATAAACAGCAATAATCAGCTAATCTATTTTAGTAATGTCAAGAGGCACATAAAGTTGACATTGGGTTCCTTACTGATGGATATTGTAGCTAGTGCTGTAGTTTTGTGCTTACATGGTGGTGTGTGCTCAGTTCTACATTTCTGAGGAAATGATGGTGTTGAAGACTGTGTCACTCTTCTCACAATCAGGGCTTTCAACATTTATAGACGTGGTAGCTGGTGTCAGCTGAGTGGACAGCACTCTCACCTCTCAGTTAGAAGGTCAGAGGTTCAGAGACCTACCCAAGTGTCAAGCACAATCCAGCCTGATGCTAGATGGTATGGTACTGAGGTACTAGAGGCATGATGTCATAGACAGAAACAGCACAGAAACATGTTCTACAGACCATTAGATCTATATTGACCATCAATTACCCTTTTACACTAATCCTACATTAATCGCATGTTTTAATTTCCTCACATTTTCATCAACTCCCCCAGGTTCTACAAGTCATCTACACACCAAGGGCAATTTACGGAGGCCAATTAACCTAACAACTTGCATGCGTTTGGGATGTGGGAAGAAACTGAAGCAGCTGGAGGAAACCCATAAGATTACTGGGAGAACATGAAAACTCCACACCGACAGTATCAAAGGTAAGGCTTGAATCTGGATCTCTGGCACTGGGAGGCAGCCACCAGCTGCACTATTGTACTGGTTGATCATTGGGAATGTTGCAGTATTGGAGATGCTGTCATGTTACATCAAGGCACTGACTGGTCCTTTTGCTTGATGTAAATGATTCCACTGCACAACTTCAAATTGTGCAAAGAATTCTCCGCATTGTCGCAGCCTGTATTGAAACCACTCCTAAAACTGATTACTTGGTCTTTTATCATTGTTGATTGTGGAACTTTGCCACACCCATATTGGCTGTCTCATTTCTTATTTACTAGTTTCAAGCCATAAGTGTTTTACACCCATTAAATCCCTTGGGATGTCCTGAGACCATAAAAGATGTATAAATGCAAATTCCTTTTCTAGTATTGTTAGTATTATTCCTGTTTGCACAATGTTGCTGGTCTTTTTAATGTTCCATGGACATTTTCATTTTGCTTTACCATTGCTCTTTGCTTTCTTTGTAGAAAGAGCAGAAGGACTTTCAGAGGGGTAGAGTGCTACACCATGAGTAAGTAGGAAGGGCACTGTGCAGATAGGTATGTAGTTAGCAGACTGATTGTGTTTCAGTGATCTGCAGATGAGGAGAAATGATGCCCTGTCCCTGTTAAGGGTTGTCTATGACCCTTGCTGCACATTATTATGATACAAACACTAATGATCTAGTGACAGGAAGGCATTCAAACCCTCAAGTATTTTGCTAACCATTAACTAAATGTATAGCTGATTTGTATCCTAATTCTTAGCACTAGTTTTAAAATTATGCCTCTATCTATTGCCCCATCAGAGGAACCAGCTTCTTTATCTATTTTATCAAATCCCTTAATCTTTTAACACATCTCATTTATGTCTCAATTAATCCTCTGTCCTGAAAACAACAGAAAACAACCTTGCAGCATCTCATTTCACCAGCTATTAATCAATGAACTTTGGCATTCAAAGACGCAATCTTCACAGGCTCCACATCAGAGTCCAATGAGCATATTTTTGTGAGTTACTTCAGACCTCTGAGTGCAAGAGGTGAAGTATCACCGTACTAAGTACTGATGCATAGCACTTACTGTCAGTTTATAAATAACACTGCAGTGTGTTGGTCTGACAAAGCCAGCAAGACCAGACTTAACACACTGGGAAGTGGTCCGAAAAGACCAGGTGCACTTTTCTACAAATCTTGGCAGACCATGGCGACACTGCATACGAAAAAGGTAATTTCTATTGTTGCTGAATAAATTGCTTGTTAATTAATGCTGGCCCTGCCATATCATCTCTGCCACTTCATGGCCAGAGAGCAAATAATTCCAGGAAAAGATAATAAAGCTGACCTTTCATCAGTCACTATGATTCAATCGGTGCCAAGGTGGCTTCAATATTTAGCAGCTTTCCCATTAGTTATGGGAATTGGAAATGGGGAGAGCTCACTCAGCACCTCAAACCTGTTCAGCCATTCATGGGTTATTAATTTCATCCCTCTCCTTTGGATCTGGTACCCTTTATGTTTGGTTATCCAAAATATACACATCTCAATTTTCAATTAATCACTACTCATAAGAGCTTTATCAAGGCTCTCTGTCTCTCTCTGTCTCTCTCTCTTTCTCTTTCTCTCTTTCTCTCTCTCATTCTCTTTCTTTATCTTTCTCTCTCTCTCTCCCTTTCTCTCTCTCTCTCCTGTACTCAGAGCTGAGATTATATGACCTGCCCTCCTAATTTAATTCTGAAACCCTGCCAAGCAGCATCAAACCCTCACACCTGCCTGCATTGACACTAACTCCAAGGAACTGATTCACTGAGACTGGCAAAATAAAGAGTTTTACTTTAATAATATTCTCACAAAGTTTCCTCACTCGTTTTTCTCGGGGATTACTGAAGGCCTCAGTGTTTTGCAAAGTTCCTTTGCTCTGATGCTGTGGCCATCAGTCCTGTGTACATCCTGACATGAAGGGCGGGCAGCTATATATCCCCACAGCAAGCCGAAGCTTGCTGCAAGTTGGAGCACCAACACTGGCCTTGGAATTCCATGGGAGCCGATCCAGCCAGTTAGAATTGTGCTGGCTGATGTCCTCTGAGGAGAGGCTTTTTTCACACGAATACCAGTGCAGAAGGAGATATTTGGTCATTAGATCTGTGCCTGGAACTAAAAACAAAGAACTAACTTACAGGTTCCATTGGCCTCTCCGTGGACCTGAAAATATTCCCCGTACATATCCAATTTTCTTGAAAGCAACACAAATCTAGAGGCATTGGGCTATTTGACCCTAAGCATTACCACGCTGATGTCTTCATTCTGCAACCTCAGGCAACCTTTCCATCAGGCAGTAACTGCCCATCCAATCGGATGTGAATCCTGGCTGATTGTGCCCTGCCTTAGGTGCAGGGGGCTGAGACAGATTGTAGTGAACCACTAGTCTTGAATTACAACAGTTAACAGTACAGACTGAGTAACGAGCCTCTGACCTTACTAGTTCATTGAGTAAGCTAGAGGCATGGGGGTCCAGGTAATGTGCTTCTTCTCAGAGATAAATCTTGAGATGATTGTTGTTTACCACTTTTGCTCCCTGTTGTTGTCTAAAGAAAATGTTGGGTTCCAACCTCCTTAGACTTAGAACAGGCAGTTACCAGAAAACCTAAATTTCTCAACCATATAACTTCACCCTTGGAAAACTACCTCATGTTTGTTTCTTCTTTTCTCACTCTCTTGCAAATCTCCCTTTTCTCTTTTAAAATGTGCTTAAGGATGACAGCTTCATGCTGCATAATTGTTTGCCTACAGGCAATGAAGTGTGATGAGCAAGTGGAATTGTTTCACAGAATTTATAATGCCTTTATCAGTACCCCTCCAGGGATCACACTGTCATAAACACAATTACTTTCAGTATTGTTGATAATGATGAAATGGTTAGGGCTTGGAATGTGACCATTTGGCCCATCAGATTTGTACTGGCTCTCTGCAATCCAGCTCATTGGCACAGCTAGCAGAGCCGCTACCTCACAGTACTGGAGATCCAGGTTGAATCCTGACTTCAGGCACTGTCTGCATGGAGTCTGAATGTCCTCCCTGTGACCATGTGTGAGGGTGGTCCAAGTCCTTCCCTCATCTCGAAGGTGTGTGGGTTGGTAGGTTCATTGGCCACTGTAAATTGTCCCCAGTGAGTAGTGGGGAGGAGTGAGGCGAATCTGGGGAGAGTTGATGAGAATGTGGGGAGAGTAAAAAATGGGATTAATGTAAGATTAGTGTAAGTGGGTGGCTGATAGTCAGCATGTACTTGCTGAGGGGCCTGTTTCTATCTGTGTCTCTCTGTGACTATGGCCACTCTCCCTGGTAATGTTTTCCACACCTTGCTGTGTTTTTTTTAAATCCTCCTCTTCACTTTTGGTTCTTTTGCCAATCACCTTCATTCTATGTCCACTTGTTCATGATCCCTTGAATGTGAACAGTCTGTGTATCTGCTCTGCCCATATCCCACTTTCCCCAGTCCACTCACATAGCCAAAGTCCCTCAACGCTGGAATCAATTTGGAAGATCTCTTCTCAAACCTCTCCGAAGCCTTCGCAACTTTTCATGAGTGTAGCCCATGGAACTCGGCACAATAATCCAGTCGTGGCCAATCCAGTGTTGTATTAAGGTTCATCATGAATGACATCCTCACTCTAGTATTCTCTGCCTCCTTTTTATAAAGCCCAGAAACCCATCTTTTCACCAGTTCTCTCATGGTAAATGAGTCAATGCTCATTGTCCACATCTTTCCAAAGAACAATATTCACTTGGGTTGAAATAGAAGTTCATTCTTGTGCATAAAAACCCTGCAGCAAAACATTAGTGTAAACTGTGACTCAGTGCCGGTTGTCTTGGATCTGAGTCAGTGGTCATGGTTTTAAGCCACATTCCATATAGTTATCTACTGTCATAGCTCCCTGCTGAGGCACTGCCTCAAGAAGGCAACATCCATCATCAAAG
This sequence comes from Rhina ancylostomus, assembly GCA_030265395.1. NCBI lineage: Eukaryota > Metazoa > Chordata > Chondrichthyes > Rhinopristiformes > Rhinidae > Rhina > Rhina ancylostomus. Next base: position 11,336,977 of record JARFYF010000055.1, read on the forward strand.
ATGCTCACCATCTGGGCCTTGCCATTTCCTCACAGCTACCATCGAGAAGGAGGTACAGAAGCCTGAAGTCCCACACCACCAGGTTCAAAAACACGTTCCCTTCAACCATTTGTTCCTTGAACCAACCGACACAACCCTAATCACTACCTCAGTACAGCAACACTATGACCACTTTGACCACTTTGCATTAAGATGGACTTCTTGCTTTTTTTGTTCTAATTGTGTTCTTTCTTGTAAAAATTGTGTATAATTTGTGGTTAGTTTATGTTTTTCTTGTGAATGCTGCTTATATGATACTATGTGTCTGTGATGCTGCTGCAAGAAGTTTTTCATTGCACCTATGCATATATGGACTTGTGCACATGACAATAAACTTGACTTTGATGTTATTTATTCCATACTAGCGCAGCACTGAAGGGATCTTTTGGATGAAATGTGAAACAGAAGCTTAAACTACCCTGCAAATAATCCAACAGCACAATGTTGAACGAGAGGAAAAAGGACCTTTTTTCTGGTGCCCTTGGATAATATTTAACTTCCAACTAACATCAATAAAACAGATTTGAAGTCATTGAAACACTTCTGTTTGCTGGAGCTTGTGTGCAAGTTGTTTGCAGTTTTCCTGCAATACAATGTGATGATACTTAATTGGTTGAAAAGTGGTGTAAGGGCTTGAAAGATCATTGAAAGAAATACATAAATGCAAGTGCCTAGAATTTCAATTTTTAAAATTGCTATGTAGCTATGGTTTTCCCAGATTGAAATGTGATAATGACCATTTCAGTATTAATATCTCTCCAAAGATACTGGAAAATAGCCTGATTCAAATGTCGAGCAAGGGTACAGCATTAAACAATGGTCCTTCAAATTAAATGACCTAAAGTCCATCAGATTAATGATCATTTTTATCTTGATATCTCTTTCTAAGATACCAGAAAATAGTCAGTGATTGAAATAAACAGCAAGGGCACTTCATTTGGCACAAGTTCTTCAAATTAACAACAAGAGTACATTATTAAATAAAATAAAAGCTTTGAGATAGGAATTACATTCTTGCCGTGCTAAACCAGTTCTACACTAAAACATTGGTAGAGAGCAGTCAATCATATACTACAATTCTTAAAGCAGTATCAACAAATAACTAATGCCATAACCTTTTTTCCCTCAATATTTAAAAATCTACTGATCAATTGATGAATGTTGGCCACCCAACATTTCAGCCCGAGCTTTGCATAGTTCTGGAGCTTTGCTAGAGGTAATAGCCATTCCCTCACTCCTATATTTTGCAAATCATCCAATCGCTGAATGAATTCCTTCACATCTGCAAAACTGTAATTATCTGCTAACAATCTCAGCTCTATTGTGGAAGCTTCAAAGGTTTCTCCCTGCTACTGGTCATGTGAGAAAAACTGGTGACAGTTTAACTGTTTCATTTTTAGGAGAATTACAGTGTGCCTGCAGTGCAATGTCCAGGGTCTCATTGGAGGGCTTCATGATATGGTACATTTGTATTCCTGTCATGACCAATGACATACAACAACATCTTACTTTTGCCTTTTCTGGTTTATCTGCCTGTGCCAGCTGAGTGCAAACTCTTCTCTCAATTTCCCCCCTTCATTAGACTGATAACTTACCTGGAAATCCATCAGGTCAGCATCTTTATTTGTTTCATCCTGTATTATCTCAACTGAATCACACAACTTGCTGTCACTTGTGCACATCCACGTGTTTTTTTTCCAATTGAGAATGATCGTGCCCAATGTTTGGTACTCTGGTTTGGGCAGAGAGTCCACATTTGATAGTTTCATTAACCAGTCCTCCTGACAACATTCATTGGCAGCTGTTGTTGAGGTAGTCCACACAGGCAGACTGATTCCACACATATTAACATTTCGGTTGGTAATATGCTACAATTCAATTTAACATGGAATGGAATCAACCAATTTAACATTTCTGGGTCATTTTGAGTCACACTGGTAATTTGACTAGACACTTCCTCATAGGTGTTTCCTCATAAAATCCATGCCATCATGCATCCATCAAAGGATAAACAGCGTTAGATGTCTAGACGTTGCTTATCCTTCAGTGGGACAAGTATTTATGATATTTGTATCACTAAGGGATAAGCAACATCTGGCCATGATCGCATCATAAGACATTCAGTGTGATGATGTTATCTATAGTGTATAGCGTCAGCCCTCTTTCCACCATGGGCTCTTAACCCCTGTATGTATTTGCCTTGCCAGTCCTCAGGTAACACTTGCAGACTTAATATTTTTACTGGTGAAATATAGAACCAAGGTTGGTAATGATGTATTGATGTAATTTAGCCATGCTTTTATCAAGTGAAGAGGGCTATTGAAAGGTCTCATTTCTACATTTCTGTCTTATTTCTATATTTCCATCATATTTCTATTTTTCTTTTTCAAACCACATTTCCTCAGCTTCAATTCATATGCCTTGATGACCAGTGATGAAAATTTCTATAGACCCAATGCATCGACAACTGTTTTTCAAGGTGGAAATTCCAGTTTTCTGTTAACCCTTGTGTGAATAAATGCTTCCTTATTTCCTGGCTGTAATTGTAAGAAAGCTTTGCATTTTGTCTGATTATTTGTGTTAGGAAAAGCTATGGATGATATCCCAGTGTGGGAGTTCCAAATGGGGTGTTGGCTCAGTCGTCTCTTCCAGGTTTGCAAGCAACCGTGTGGAGAGGTTGTCTTCAGGCCCTGGTCAAGTTTCTGCCCTCAGTCACAGGTCATATCATCAGGCATGGTCGCCCTTTACACCACTGCCCCCATTTTACATGTTGAAATGGCATCTGATGTGCTCACATATTTACCTGAGGGAACTCTACTGAGTAATAAACATCCAGGACTTTTTTTAAATTTTATGAATGGAAATAAATTATTCAGATACTGATAAATAATAGAAAGAAATATCTTTAAAGTTAAAATCAATTATTTATTCATTCATTGTGAGATATTGCACAGCTAATGCCAATAAAAAGTGAGGATTGCTGCAATTTTATGAACTATGAGTGAGCAACATGCTGATTAGATGACATAGAAACTGCCTTATTAGCTCACATAATAACATCTAAAGGAACAAGGATCAACCCAGAAGTTCTGCTGAAACCATGCATCCAATACCCAGCTTGGGGGCACTGTGCATTGGAAGCTTAAAACATAGGACAATCCTTTCACCCATCAAATCATCATGACGCAGAAGCAGACCAACTCACCAATCTCCAGGTGAGCTCCCTCCCATCCAACTACAGGCAGTCCCCAGGTTAAGAATGCCCAACCTATGAACACCCCTACATTCGAACGAGCTCCCATAACATAATGAAATTTAAAAATCCAACCTATGGACATACGTTTGTTCCTAGGAAAGGCAGAACTAGTTTCCTCTCTTTCTCTACTTTTAGTAATTGTTCTTTCTGATCAGTGTTTTGTGCTGTTGATGCTATTCATTACAAAACTGGGGTGGAATGGGTACCATATCGTGTGATTTTTGTGCATTTGCTGATTTATGAATAAAATCGACTTATGGACGTTCATAAAAACAGAACCTGTTTGTTATCCAGGGATGGCCTGTACAT
>JARFYF010000055.1:11836457-11850522 GCA_030265395.1 Rhina ancylostomus
TGAACTTTTGTGTTGTGACACAGGACTCAAAGAGGGCCACATGGTCCTAGAAAGGCCACTTCAACTATCAGAGACAAACCTGTGGGAGGAGATCAAGTTGAAGAGATCAGTGGGTCAATCTTGTTGCAAGGAAATGGTGAAAGTGGACATTGCTTTGCTAGGAGGTGGGAGAGATGAGAAGAATTTCTGAGATGACCTTCTCTGTTGCCAGTTCTTTATATTCTGGCATCTTCTGGCTCTGGTAAAATTCCCTCACAGTTATGCAGTGAAGATGGTTCAAGTGCATTAAGGGTGATGCTCAGTGGGACATATGGGGATTTGAAAGCACAGGACTACACACTTTGAATCCAAGCAAAACAATTTGGAATATTCTCATTATTCTTCTTGTCGAGAGGCTAGGAATTGTGGATCAACAGAGGGATATGGATGCCTGTGTACACAAGTTGCTGAGAGAAAATGGGCATTAAAATAAAAATACAATGAATGAGGTACAGCTGTGCCACTGTGGCGCCCATGTAATCGAGCTGAAAGGTGTAGATACACTTAACACGAGGCAGGACTAGTGTATCGAGGAGAACTAGGGTGTTTATGTGTTGTACATCTTTTTTCAATTGCTTGCAATAAAAGTTTAAATTCACTCATCAATTTTTGGGACATGAGTAGACATAGAACAATATAGCACAGGACAGGCTCTTCGGCCCATAATGATGACTAATTAAACTAGTAATTAAACGCCTGATGAAATTAATCCCTTCTGCCTGCCCAATGCCCATATCCCTCTATTCTCTGCACATTCATGTGCCTATCCAACAGCCTCTTAAATACCTCAATTATATTTGCCTCCACTACCATCCCTGGCAGTGCATTTCCAGGCACCCACCACTCTCTGCGTGCAAAAAAAACTTGCCTCGCACATCTCCTTTGAACTTGCCCCTTCTCACCTTAAATGCAAGCCCTCTAGTATTAGACATTTCAACCCTGAGAATCAGAATCAGATTTATTATCACTGACATATGACATGAAATTTGTTGTTTTGCGGCAGCAGTACAGTGCAAAGACGTGAAATCTATAAATTACAAATATAATTAAACAGTGCAAAAACAGAAGAAAAAAAACTCTGGTGGAAAAAGATACCAGCTGTTTGCTCTATCTATGCCTCTCATAATCTTAAACTTCTATCAGGTCTCCCCTCAGCCTCCACTGCTCCAGAAAAAACAACCCAAGTTTGTCTAACCTCTCCCTCTTGCACATGCCCTCTAATCCAGGCAGCATCCTGGTAAAACCTTTCTGCACCCTCTCCAAAGCCTCCACATCTTTCCAATAATGGGGCGACCAGATATTGCTGGTTAGGGATATTGCTGGCAAGCCCATGCTGAATTGCTGTCACAAAGATAGTGATAAGCTGCTGCCTTGAACAACTGTATCAAAGGCGGCTCGGTAAGTTGCTGCAGTGCACCTTGTAGTTGATACTTGGTGGTGGCTCTGACATTGTTGCTGGCATGCCAATCAAGCAGGCAACTTCATAGAGCATCTTGTGTGAGAAGTTGGGTCGGCTGCATCAGCCTAAAGATCTGGGAAAACACTGAATTTAAATGTAGATATCAATGATTGGAGAGATGCTGTGAGCTTCCTGTTGGGGTCTGACATGACAGCACGAAAGGGCGTTGATTCAAGACCCTGACAGAACAAAGTGTTTGTTGCTTTTGGCACATGCTGGTTTTGGAATATGTCTGGCTCTTCCTGAGCAGTTCTGCTTTCTATCAGTGACTTGTCTAATATTTATTGATTAAAATTACATGTAATATAATCTTGACTTTTTAAAAAATTCCCTCATTGCTCAATCCGATTGATTTTTTTTAAGCGATGCCTAACTGGGAAAAATAGATCAGAATGATGAAGGTGTACTGACCTGACAGAAAAATAACAGATATATTTGTAAGGAATCTTCAATGTTGCAGCTTTCAGTTGGATTTTTTTTTAACCACACATCTTGCAAAATTGCCTTTGAGGTCCTGTTCCCTGGCAGAAAATGAGCCATAAAGCAGATTATATTTCCAATTGGAAGCCATGTGTTGTAAATCCATTGCCAATTTTCACACAGAGGTTCCTCAGTAAATTACAGGCCATATTTTGGAATCCCACCTCAAGAAAAAGAAGCCACATTAGAGGCAGGGAAGATTTGTAAAATTCAGTGCAAGATCTTTAAAATATTTTGATGCTATTTAACTTTTCTGTGGGTTGGACTCTTATTCTTACATAGAGAACAGTAATTTTCAAATTTCTCCAAAGTGCGCCGTTTCGAGGGGAGGGGTGGGGATAGAGTTTCTGTACAATTATTAACACAGCACCAGAGGACTTTCAGTATGTATTGGCAGACCTGTTTCTAAACACTGTGTAGACTAAGCCTATGTTCTCTAGAGTTTAGAGATTATCTTAAGTGGCACTCCTGTAATGAAAGGTTCCGAGGTGCCAGTGTTACTGTTGCTGATTTTGCAAGAAGTACAAGTCTGAATCTCTGTGAATACATGTCAAATAGAGAAATGGTCATAATTATCCTAATGATTTCCAAACTCTTCCACTTCAGGAACCAGTGAAGAGCCAGCGAAGAGAGCAGAAGAAAGTGAGGGTACAGACCTAGCAGAAGAGCATCAGTTTTCGGATGTTGAGGAGTCAGATGATGACGATGATAACGAAGATGATGAGGAGGAGGAGGAAGAGGAGGAGCCATTTTTGAAGTCTTCGGAGACTGCAAGCACCAGTCCTCAAACAGCTGTATCTTCCAGAGGGGAGACCACGTTCTCGTCATTAGAAGCCACCTCAATGCAGGGATCTAGTTTAACCAGTCAGTATTCATTGATGAGTTACCCCGTGTCATCATCTCAGCTTCAAGCCACACGGCTAATGAAATCCTCAGAGTCACCTATGGTTCCTGCATATCACAGCATCTCACAGTCCCAGCAGGAAGGAAGCCCTCCTTTGCCTTTATTGCCATCCACTGAGCATTTTTTATCCGGGCAAGGAGATCCTCTGACGAAAAGGCAGAGCATCCTAAGTGCAACCGTTTCACCATCAATAGATACATCACCCAGAAAGCCATGGTCTCCAAAGAGAGAAGCATCACTTTTATGTCCGGGAGGTGACATTCCATCAGGAAGATGCTCGTCGCCAGACAGAGAGGCAGCTCTAAAAGAACACTCATCTTCAAGAAAAGAGATGTCACCTCAAAGACATTTCTCTCCAGGAAGGGAATTATCACCCAGGAGATGCCTATCACCTGGCAGAGGCATATCACCAAGGAGACATTTATCCCCAGGAAGAGAGGTGTCACCTAAGAGATGCCTGTCGCCGAGGATAGAAGTGTCGCATGGGAGAGTTTCACCCAGAACACATTTGTCACCAGAAAGAGAAGTATCGCCTAGACGAACTTTATCATCAAGTACAAAGCCTGCAAGGTACCTATCTCCAGCAAGGGATGTCTCTCCAAATAGACAGTTGTCGCCAGTGAGAAAAGAGTCACCTCTCAGACACTTGTCCCCAGTGAAAGATGAACCACCAAGCAGATGCCTAACACCAGTTTGGCAGAGTGGCCAAGGCTCCTCTTTCCTTGCACAGCACAGTGGCTCACCGTCATTGGGTCTACCTCAACGGAAATCCAGCAAAGAACAGGAGCAATCTGAAGTTAAAATGGTAAGTAAGATAAAGGTGGTCAGTAAAGTTTTAAGTCTTAGTTTTCCCCACTGGTGAAGAATCATTTGTAGGGTCAAGCGTTTCTGGTTTGGCCAAAATTATTATTTTCCCTTCTGAACAATCAAGTAAACATCCATCTAATGACATGGGGTATGGGTTTCACTAGCAAGTCCTGCATTTATTGTTCGTTTCTTGCTCCCTTGAGTACATGGCTGTGGGCCTTCCTCTTGATCCATTCTATTGGAATGATTTGGTACAACTGAATGGTATAAATATGCTACTTTAATGGGCAGTTAAGAGAAGACAGGTAAACATGGGACTGAAGTCACAAATGGGTTGACTTCCTTGAGGGACATTAGTCAATGACTGCATTATTATGACAGCCTGTCAGATATGTGGTCACATTTATTGATGTACAACTTTTTAATTTCAATATTCCAATTCCCAAGCTGCCACTAATGCATTTGAATTTGCATTTATTATTCCAGTAACACAACCTCCACAATGCCATGCTTTGTGGTTCCATTCCAGGTTGTATTGTTAAGTGTCTAACCCAGGGCAGATTAATTATGACAGTTTCAATGATTGGTCATTGAATGTCTTAACATTTTGCCACTTTTTTCCTTTGTTTTAACGTTGAAACCAAAGTCCGATTTTTGTGGACATTTGGCATTGAGTCAGATGTGAGGTGGTCACACAAGTGCAGATTTCTCTGCTCCCTTACCCAAATTTTCTGTGTGCATTTGCCTACTATTTTCCTGTTGCCTTCCCGTTTTTGTGGTATTTTCCCTTTTCTGCAGTCCCTTCCCATTCATTGTGGCTCGTTTTTCACTCAGTTGCCACAATATGGCATTAAGCTCTTAATATAACACAGAGAGCTCATCAGCCAGTAGTCAATGGAATGGAATAGTGCTGCAAAACAGGGCAGTGGTGATATATTACAGGGGCCAAGGAGAGGGGCCGGCTTCCCCTTAAGTTCTCTTCACTTCAGCTTCTCTCTGCGATAGGTGATTTCCAAGTTTAAACCGTACTCAGCTTGTGGAACTTTTTTCTGATTCCCTTTTATTAGTGGCTCTCGTCTGTTTCTGATCCTTATTTCTGATATCGCCTGCACAGGGGCTTGCATGATTTGTGTCGCATGGAATACCCATTAGGTGTGAATTTATATAGCGCCTTTAATGTACAAAACATTCCAAGGAATTTCACAGTTATAAGGAAGAAATGAGCAGCAATCCAAATAAATACTAAGATAGTGGCCAAAAAGCTTTGTTGAAGAGGTGAAGTTTAAGAAGGATATTGAAATGAGGGCAGAGGGAGATGGAGAGACCTGGAGGGGGAGGTTGTAAGGAAAAACAAGCTTTAAGGACATTGAATTTGTTTGACCTGATTAATAATCTAATTCATTGTCCTAGGGTTACATAAATGATATCCTCAGGATTCAACAACATTGAAACTTAAACAAACTTAGTGAAGTACAAAAACAATATGTGTATACATAGCATCTTTTACAAGTAAAACTTGCCCAGATATTTTGCAATAGTATTAAACGAAGAATTGATAACAAGCTACTTGTGGAGATCTTTGTAACGGTGAGAAAAATCTTGGTCTGCGAGGTGGATTTTGCAGTATGTTTTAAAAAGGGGCTGAGGGATGCATATGAGGAATTTCGGAGGTTTAAGGTCAAGGCAGCCAAATGCATGCCTGGCAGTGGTGGGAGCAATTAAAATTGAGAATGTGCAAGAGGCCAGAACTGGCAGCAGGCAGAGATCAGTAATGAAAGCAGTGCCTGGGTTTTCTGGAGAAATGCCGGCAGTTCCAGATGAAACTGCCAGCATTGCCCTGAACAAGTGTCAGCAAGTTCAGGGCTTCCATGCATGCATGGTGGAATTCCCGTCCTTCCCAACAGCTGTCCACTGATGATTCTGCTTCTGAGGAATGCAATAGCAGAGACAAAGTGGCAGCACTTCCCCAGCACCTACCCAGGGGAATCCACTTGAATAACCTGAACCAGGTTAGACCTGCTGCAGGGGATTTTTCTCCACTGATTTTTTGATACATACATATATATATGTGTGTGTGTTGATTTATGACTAATGATTTTGGACAGCTCCAGTAGTTGAATGTACTAGGAGCTATGGCTTATGCAGCAGTGAAGGTACTTTTCCAATTGTTTGTGGGTGTGGCTTGTTGTAACCTCTGACTCCAGCTGAAAGGATTAATACTAGGGCTTTGCTGCTGAGATTGGAGCTGGCAAGTTCTTAATGCTGAATACAATGAGCCAGAACTTAGTCCAGGGATCAGTAGAGAGCAGGGTGGATGGTGGGAGGGTTCAGCTCACTGCAGAGTGCAGCACCTGGGCCATTGTAAGGATGGCGTTAAAGTAACTCCGTTGAGCAACAATCGACCTACTGTCAAAACAGAAAGATATATAACCTCTTCTTCCTTCTCTTTTGCTAGAAGATGTCTCGAATGGGATACCGCAGCTTCTATGAAGAACCAAGTATGTCATCCCAAGCCTTGCATTTTTGCTTTTCGAGGAATACTCAAACAGCACTGGAAGGACAAAGTTACTGTGGGCTAACTGGGAACGCACAAGATTATGTTTTCAGTCACCTTCCTCTGCACTCACAACAGCTGGTCAGGACACCCTATCCCATGATCCCAATCGGAGGGATTCAGATGGTTCAGGCAAGGCCAGGCTATCATTCAGGTTTGGTGCCTTCACAAGTCTCTCTACAGTTGGGGTTTCCTGTAAACCTATCTGCACCCAGTCCATTTAGTGCAAGCAAGTCAGAGGCCACAGTACATTTAGAAGAAGAGGTTTTGCTGAAGTCCAAATCAGCTGAAGCAACAACTTCTGAACCTTTGCCTTTACAGCTACCTTCAGCTCCCATGGCCCCTCTTATCACAGCACCTTCTCTGACCAGGAGTGGTAAACAGAGTGTCACTTTACAGAGGACAGAGACTGCTGAGTTAGAAGAAGCAGCAGTGTACAAACAGGAGGAATACAGGGTACCAATTTATTCTGAACCCAGCACTATAGCTGCTCTGAGCCGCTCAGGAAAAGAAGCTGGCTCAGTCAGACAGGACAGCCCCAGCACCAGCCAGGAGCACTCTCCAAAGCCTTCAACAAGCGGTGAAGGAACCTCAAAGGATTTGAGCAAGAAGCAGTTTGGATGTTCGGATACCTACTACGAGTCGGCCTGCACTTTAGCCACCATGCATTCTTTACAAGGAAGCAGTGGTAGCAGCTCATCGGAGTCTTTGAGTCCTTCTCACTCTTTCCAAGCTGGTGCTGGCAGGACTACTTCAAGTGGACAATGTCCACCAGTTAGAATGCAAATGGGAAGCAGCTCCGAGTCTAAGGGTGAAGACTTCAAGCACCTTGATACACAAAAGGACAATGAGACAGGAAGCTCATAGCAACCACCACCATGCAGATTCACCAATGAAGAAAATGGGATGGCGTTGGTCAACACTAGTTTTCCTTCAGCATACTCACAAATGTTGTTCAAGTGAAACATTCACCTATAATATATGTTAACATGACCAAAATCATCAGAAGATTCCTGTTTAAAATTGTCTGAATCCAGTATTATTTAAACATACACAGTTACTCGTGCCTTTCTCCCTTATTTTGTGTCTCCAAATGTATAAAAAGGGGAGGATTCGGGTGGGGAGGGTGGGGGGAAAGATAAAACATATTGAGGCTGTGAATATTTTTAAAAGCGATGTGATCGATTCATAGTAGTTGTCTTTTTTTTCCATTTGAAATGTTCATGGGTAGAATGATGTGAAACAAAAGGGAAAAAAATAACATTAGTGTGATGATGCACTGAAGACTTATTTTTATATAGATCAAATGTAAACTGCTCCTGTGTACAGAAATAATTCTATGAGGCATATTTATTGTATTCTGTATTTAATTGTTTATAAATGGATTCATTTTCCCAGCATCCTGGTGGTCTTTATGTGAGCTTTTTATCGCTTCTCAAACAGAAATGATTACAAAAAAAAATTGCTTTATTTTTGACCGTGGTTGTGTTTACCCTTTTGCAACAATTGACTCGAAGCACTTAGGCTATCCTATAAGGATTCTTTCACATATAACCCCTTCCATAAGTCTGGACAGAGTGCAATTTCAAATGCTGCAGATGACAATGTCAATTATGCAGCAAAAGTAGAGCTGGGATCAACAGCACAGAACCCAGACTGCAAAGATTTTTTTTTATTGGGGAAAAAGCCTTTTTTAATTTAACACAAACCCAACAGATCAACCATCGGTGTACTGACCCAAAAATCCAAATCTCTCTGGCAGCAGCCAGAAATAATCTGCTGCATTGTAATTGGGAGGGACAGGCAATTTGGACCTTTGGCTCCCAAAGCTCTCCACTGCATGAAGCAGGGTTCCCTTGCATCATGTCTGAGTCTGTTGCAAACTAAGTCATGGGAGATTGATTCCCACAATCATTCAGAAACTTCATTATCATTGATTCATGCGACTACCAGGATGGTAGAGGGCTAACCAGATGGACGTTTTTCTCTTGTCTAGCACTGTTAATAACTTTGAGATGCAGAAACTTTTAATAAGAAGTTGTAGGATGCACAGTTCCCTATCCAAAGATGCTTTTGGAGAACCTTTTACTTGTTCTAATTTTTAATGTGTGTGTGGCCTTTTTGGGATGGGGTGGGGGGTCGTTTGTGGGTGATGGAAGGTGGGGAAATTGAGAGAAGTTGAGATCTGTTATCGGTGGACTGCCCTATCAGCAGTGTCTTTTTTAGTACCTTGCCTCAAAAGAAAATTCTTTTGTCCACAGTATGCCATATTTTGATCAGTTTTAATGAATGTAATATTAAAAAAAGTTTAATGTATATGTAATGCACTTCGAAGCATTTCAGACACTTTTCCGATGGAATATAGTTGATGTGAAAGAGTTCTTAAGTTTTATATTTGCTCTAATGACATTCCATCATTTTGGCTGCACTTAAATGCTTAAGCACAGTATTATTTTAAATTTAGTTAGCTAATGGAAATCTAGAAGTTCCCCATGAAACTGTAGTGGTTCAAGGTTTACCTAGGTCATTTTTTTTTGTATTGGTTTGTGGGATGTGGATGCCAGTACTTACAGCCCATCCCTGAATGCTGTTGATATGGCAATGGTCTTATCAAATCTTGGGGCACATATGTTTTTTGCCCATGTACCATGGCCCTTTTCACTTTAAAACATTTTCCCTCTTCACAAAAGTTATTGGCCATCCCTCTATGCATTTTGTATGTTTATCTTTGGAAGGCACTCTGTTACTGCCTGGTAAACCTTGTTTCACTATGCATGTGATGAATTTAAAGAGACAGATTCCCTGCTTCTGAACTTCAGAGTCTTTATGCCACCCCATTCACGTTCTAATGAAAATTTAAGCGCTGAAGAATAGCATTACCAATATCATGCTAGTTGACTGACCTTTCAAGTGAATCGCTCAATATTTTTACAAAATTAACGAGTAAGTGGATTTTAAGATGAGCACATTTTTCACTTGTCTCTCAAACCCAGACCTGCACAAGGTACGAAGAAAAGGGATGCTGTCTCTTTAAAAACAAAAAAAACAATTTGATGCCAAAGTACTTGGCACTCTTGAAGGCTTTATAAAGAAAATAAGAAGCAAGATCTTAAAATGTACACTTGCATGATATCAGCAGTTTGGCACTTAATCCCACTTTAATTCCTGGACTGTTAACGTGAAATCTGTCTTGGTAAATTTGATATTTTTCAAGAATATTGATTGTTCTCCTTTTCAGAGGTTGTGTGTAATCTTAAAAACAATTGTCAGTTTAAAAGATAGAGTTTCTATACATTTTGTTAAAAAAATAATGGCAATACATTCCAAAAAAGAAAATTGTAAATATGTATAGTTCTACTATGTAATTGGTAAGATTGCCTGGAATTATTTTGAAACACCGATTTCTAATACTGCACCTTGCAACACTTGTATGGGGTATATCCACAGATAAATGCAGGTAACAAAAGCACAGAGCTGGTTGTAAATCAAACGGAAATAAATTTTAAAAAAGGAGAAAAAAAATTAAGAAAGAAACAAACAGAAATCTAGAAGTCAGTATTTGATGTCTGTGATCCCTATTGTATATTTACACATCTGTACTGTGAATGGAAATGTTTTTCACAGGTATTATATTTGTCTTTACCACATTTCAAAACTGGTAAAGGAGTCGGGCATCTTTTTTTAAAAGCATGTTGGAATAAATTTTACAAACTCGATGTGTTTCCAGGGTTGTCTCATTGCCCTCTCCCTGGGTACTGCAAGTCCAAACACCACCCCTCCCCTGCCCCAATCTTTTGTTTTATAATGTTTCAGACTACTTTGAAGCATTGTCTTTAAACTTTTTGATGATTTACGGAAACACTTAATGATGACATGCAAATGTCATTACCTCTTCTCTTTCTTGCTCAACATACATGAGTGTTACTTTGAAAATTGAATCTTGTGAGGCCCATTGGGAATGAGACTGCCCAAACGGATGTCACACAGTGTTGTTGCTACAAACACCCAGGATAGAAAACTGAAGCCCAAGTATCTCATCAGGAGCAACACACACAAAATGCTGGAGGAACTCAGCAGGTCAGGCAGCATCTATGGAGACCATTGCTGAGTTTCTCCAGCATTTTGTGTGTGTTGCTCCAGATTCCAGCATCTACAGAATCTCTTGTGTCTCATTGGGTACAGCTTAGACTGTCCTGTAGTATGCTCTTACCGACTTCTTTTGACTGGGCATGCCAAATCAGGTCTGCAGATTCATAAGTCAGTGATCCAAAGGTCTAAAAACAATAGAACAGGCCATTTTCAAAATAGGAGGAAAACCAAAAACAGTGAAAGTCCAAAGCGATGTTCATGTTTGTAAAATGTTGTGGATAAATATAGATGTAATTTAGAGTTTTCTGTCACAGAAGACTCTGGAGGCCAGATCTTTAAATATATTCAAGGAGGAGATGGATATGTTTTGTCACCAGGAACAAAGAGTATGGAAAGCAGGTAGAACCAGGGTTCTCAAGTGGAAGATCAATTACGACTGTGTTGAGTGGTGGAACAGGGGTGAATGGTTGAATGCCCTGCTCCTGCTTCTGTTTTCTATTTCTATAATTTAAAATGTTTAAATGAAACCCTCTGTGTATGGGAGGCAATAGTGCAATGGTGGGATTTCTGCTCATAATGCAAAGCCCTAGTTAAACTACAGCTGAAGTATTTGGAGCAGTTGCGGGCACTACACTGTAGATGAATATAGAGAAGTAAAAGAACTGCAGATGCTGGAATTGTGACATAAAAAATCTAAGCAGCAAATTTCCTGCTGGAAATACTCAGCAGGTCAGGCAATATCCAGGAGAGAGAAACCCAGTCAGTGCTTCAGGTCAATGACTTTTCATCTGATGAACGATCATTGACCTGAAATTTATCTGTCTCTCTCCCAACCCAGCAGTGGAGTATTTTGATGGGTGGTTACTGTTGTGGAATAAAAGTTGCATTGGTCTCTTCTGTTTTCTCACCTGTATTTGAATGTGACTTGGCCAATCCCAACAAGTGATATTTGGTGTCTATCAGGAATTGGATTTCTGGCTTTTAATGGAATCGCAGGTAATCCAATCCTTCACACTCTTATACCGAGACTGCTGACAAGTTATCTCAGGACAACCATTTATCCTCCCAACAAACTTGGCATCTTGCATTCTTTTTAATTGTTCCAGATGTTAATGATTATTTTTATTGCCATTTTCAGCTGATAGGTTGCAATAATGAAAGCAACCTTTGTGTTTTTGAATTTGAATTTGTATTACATCTTTCACAATCTTAGAACCCACCAAATGCTTCACAATGAAGTATTTGTTGTAACCATGGGGACCAGGGGCCATTTTGCACCAGCAGAGTCTCACAGATAGCAGCAAATGATCCGTTTTAGTGATTTTGGTTAAATGATAAACATTGGCCTGTCCAGCAGGAAGAATTCGCCGGCTTCTGAAGCTTCTTCCGTGGCCTTCTTTCCTAAATCACTGCTGCTGTGGCTTCTATAACTTAACTGTGTAATCATTTTATTTCTATCTTGAGATTAAGGCACCAATTTGATTGTGGCAAGAAACTGGCGCCATTAAACAAACTCAGCATGTGAAGGTCCAGAGAAATATTAATTCCAGAGGCTCATTTCGATATCCAGGCCCTCTATTCCCCGCTGAGAGCTACCCAGGATCACTGCTTTCCCTTTTGTGGCATTGGAAGTGCCCTCTGAGATCCTCGAGAACATTCCCCTGAAGTAATGTGAGTGGTGAGAATGAGTAGGGGGCATGTTTGGGGTGCAATCAAGATGCTGTGGAAATCAAAGGGAGATCCAAGGCTTTCCCTGTTGAATGCAGAGAAGAGCTCCTACTCCTGACCCAGAAACCTGAAAAAGCCAGGCCTTTTCTGGATCATCATTCAGCCCATGGCTGGTTTGATAGGGCAGCGGAAGTCATCATTGACCTTCGCATCGGGCTTCTGCTTATAATAGCAAATTGGTTGGCAATGCTAGAAATGAAGATGCATGTTTAAAGGAGTTGTGAAGGTGATGTAGAGTCCTGAATATAAAACGGCACATGCCAATGGTATTTTTTCTCAAAAATATACCATCTTCATATGAAAATAGTAATGCAATCAGGGCAGGTCATTCATTGTACTGTGTCAGTGTCACTAACATTTCATCCTCAAACTCTCCAATGAGTGAAACTTCTGAGAGGTTATTACACAGCACCCAGCCCCTCAGTGTCCAGTGGGACACTAGACTGTGGTCTTTTCCCCACAGAGCCTTTGCAGTAGCTGCACTGAGTTCCATTGCATCCTACAGCACGTATTCCTGTACCTTGGAATATGCCAGTGGGCAGCATTCAGATTTGGACACCTTGCACTGGAAGATCAACAACTTTCACATAGTCCAAAGTGCTTCTGTTCACTGTGTTGGTGATCTTCCTGCAGCAGTTGATGCTTATCTCAGTATGTCTTCTTGGGAACAGCCCGAAGAGCACACAGTCCTGTGTTACCAAGTGGCTCAGGATCAAGTTCAACAAAGAATACTGCATCCCTTTCCAGACCTTTGTGGCAAACACACAAAAGAATGCAAGTAACCATCTCATCCATATCGCAGACACATGCAGTGGGATTAAGACTCTACCCATCTCAGTGAATCTCTCACATTGCTAAATTTCTCCAATCATGTTTAAGAAACATCTTTCTAAATCTCTTCTGAACTCAAACTCTGATAGCAACATAGTAGTGAAAGAGTAATTTTTGTTTTAATTTTATCTCCATAAATACAGGGTCAGCTGGTTAACTGCTCTTTGTGTTCCAACATTGTGTGCAGAAGGTTCTTGAGGAGTCACTGAAATAAACAATAATGATTGTTGGAGCCCCTGAGTATTGATGAGAAGAGTAAATGCTTCACAGTTTAGTCAAACAGGGAACCCAGATGCTACTGTGAGAGTTGCCCTTACAAGAAAAAGCAGAGAGGGTGAAGACCGTTTCCCTTTCAGTCACAACTTTAGTCTTAAGTTCCACTCCACTGATGTTAATTCAAGGAAAAGCTCTACTGACTTTTTTAATTCTAAGAAATGATCTAAATAATTTGGATATTCTAGTAATGCTGTGACTCCCCAAATTAAAGAAGTATTTTGTCCATTTTCATTCTGAGCCAGACTTTCTTTACACTCCATGAACAAACATGACTGCCTGCCAAACGACGAAGCCCAGACCAGAGCAGGTGGCAGGGGTGAATGCTTCACTTTCTGAATCACTCTCAGACTCTCTTGCACTGTTTGGCAGCCCCTGAATGGCAGTCTATGTTCCGTCTGGGGTGAATTGATGAATGCAATGATTCCACTCTGCTCAGGGGTAGGGGAACAGCTGTCTGTCAGCACTACAGGCAAAAGCTGACAAGATTTGGGCAACACCAACAGCTGGATCAGATTGGCAAGCAGAGCTGGGCCCTAAACTTATGATCATCTTGTTTGCAAAGCAGGTGTTTGATAGCTGGAGATTTGTTTCTGTTATGTTTATCTTATTCTGGACACCCTCTAATGAATAACTGCAGTGTTCCAATAAACAGTGGGGAGGGGTCTGACACTTGTACACACAAATTCCCCTAAGAATCAAAAATGGTTACACAACCATCAATGACTTTAGTATTTAAATTCAAATGTACAATTTATCAATGAATATCTTTTTTTCAGTGACTTTGTTAAAAGATTTTTATCCTCGTTAATCACATTTTTATTACATGTAAAATTGATATTCCAATGCACTCCTCACCAGTCTTCCTCATATTACCCTCCAGAAACTTGAGGCCATCCTA
>JARFYF010000055.1:12051477-12062292 GCA_030265395.1 Rhina ancylostomus
CTTTATCTTCTGTTGACATAAGCATGCCACACACACACACACACACACACACACACACAATCTTAAAGGGACCTTCACTAATAGTATTCTAGTCCGTAATACAACATACATGGTAGACATTTGATAATTCCAAAGTAAACATTTACTTGCATAAAGTGAGGCACAATGCAATGAAACAAATAGTTTGCGTTTCCAAGTGATGCCACACTTCATCAAATGCTGCTGTCACAGCAACCTCACCTCCCCGCACCTCAGCAGATCATCTTGGGGAGAAAACTCACCCTACTCTTCACAGCAAACCAGTGACTTCTAGAAGAACAAGGATGCAGATTATCTTCCCTGGTACCTACTATCCATGCTTGCTCTTGATTCTGCCCAGCTGGGACAAAGTTTGCCAAGCCTAACAGACCAGTACAACTAAGAACTCCTTTCAAAAATTTACTGAAACTAACTAACACTAAAACTGATATAATGTAAAATATGACAAGAAACTGCAAACAAATTATGTGAGATGAGATTTGTGATGACCAAGAGTCCTGGTCTTATCAATACTGGGAGAAATTATTTTAATTCTATGGACATTCCATAGACAATCAAATTCTACAGATCTTCTGTGGACAGTCAGACTGCAAAAGTCTCTGTGAAGAGAGCAGACAGAATAAAATTTGGCCTTGAGTTAATCATGTTTGTGAATGAAAATGACTTTTGGTTTTTTTTGTAGCCTTTGTTTTCAAGTTGTTTTAAAAATGTCCTGTTGTCTCTCATACCTTGCTGGTCAATTTTTAGGTGGGTTTAGTCCATGTCGGTCAACCAGGAGTTCATCAAATGTCTTCCTGAAGGTACTGCCTGCTGGCAGAGCAGATACAAGGGAGTACCTTAAGGTTCCCTGCAAATCAACGGGCAAACATTGCCATTTCTTCATTATCACTGGGTCAAAATCTAGGAACCCATGAATGGCATTGTCAGAGCACCTTTAACACATGGACTGCAAGGCTTCTCACTGATGGGCCAAAATTGTGACCATGCCAGCAATTATCCCAAGGAACAATAATTTAAAAAACAGAGAATGGCACTTCACTGTCAGCCCAAGGTATTGATTTTCACTTATTACGCACCTAAAATGAAATTCAAGCAACATTACTCTTCTGTTGATGATGTGAACCTTTTTTTTACATGGCATAACCACTGTTGATTGAATTTCTGGAAACAATCTTTCATTGTTTTATTCTGTCTGTCTGTACTTTGCTTTATGCAGGGAGTAGCTGCTGTATGTAAGCTACTCTGCATGACAACTTCATTGCTTGTATTAAAGATGTGTTTACATTGAGAAAAATCAATACTGACTGCCCAACCTTTGTTGTCTTGAATACCACAATATACAGCATATTGGTTGTAAGTGTGTAAATTAAGAATTGGAGCTGCAGCATGAGATGACCACCATAAGATGGTCAATATTTTACACTTCTTTGTTGGTTGGACATTAAGATTTGTGGTATGACTCGTATGGTAGTGCACTGGTCTTTGAGTCAAAAGATGGTAGATACAAATCCTGATCTGGAGACTTAACTGCAGAAATCTGGATTGGTTATCTGGTGAGTACTGATTGAGTTTTGCTTGAGATTAAATGGTAAACTACATCAAGTTATAAAAAAAATCACATAGTACTATTTTGAAAAAGAGTAGGTGAATTGTCCCAGGATTCTGTCCAATATTTATTCCTGAAGTTACAGAAAACGAAGTACATGGTCATTATCCCACGGTTGCCTGTGGGACCTTGCTGTGAGCTGTAAAATGCCTTCAGGCATCACCTGGTCAGAAAAGTTGTCCCATACTTAAGCCCTATTTTCTTTTCTGGATCACTTCCAATTATCTCAAATTTTAGTTAATGATTCACAAATTCTATAGGCCATGGAAACAACACAATGAGTAGCATTTATAAACACAACTTTTTATTGCAATTCACTCTTGTAAAAAAAAAAGTCTTGCACTTATATACCATTTTTCTTGCCCTTTTAACAATGCCCCAAGGTTTTTAAAGTGTTTTTGAAATCTGTGGTTGGAAATATGGCCATAACATGGTAAGGATAGGAGTATCTGCTGTTGTTATATGTCAAAGAAAAATTAGCAGACTCTCTGATTAATGAACAAGCAATATTTGGTATTTTCTGAAGAAATGTACTTAATTCCCACAGGAGACTTCATACTACTGATTTTTTAATTACATTGTTTTATTGCTGTGAAACAAATTTCACAAGCAGTATGCAAGTTGCGCCATTAACATATTGCAACTTCTGCACAAATTAATTGAGCAAGAGAATAGGGGTTGGAGAGCAAGAATTCATGCCAGGAACCCAGTTCCCTTCTCTGAATTCAGTCACTGACGTTGGCGAGGTGACCATTCCATTGGTGAAATGGTGAACAATAAAAAATGAAGTTCAATACTTTTTAGAAAAGCCTGATTTAAGTATTGCAAGCAAAAAGCAAAAAAAAATTCAGATACATTATTTGAGCAGGTTATCAGAAATAGTCACAAAGAATGTCAGCTTCTAATGTCTCTCACCAGCCCAGTTGATTCATGAGGGAGAAGCTGAGAAATCCAGTTACTCCTCAGGTGGTGAAGGCTAATGGATTATTTGTCTTTCAATCTAATTAACCAAACCCTTGCTGGCCACATTTGGAGAACTGCGCAAAATATTGAGCACCATATCTCAGGAAAATTTGGAAGGTGCGCTGAGTACCTTCACCAGAATGTCTCTAGGCAGTGAATGGTTAAATTATATCACATAACCTTGGCTTGTACTTACTGGGATGTAGGAGACTTAAGGGTGGCTTCACCCGGCAGGTGGAGGAGCCAAAGACAAGGTGTGGAACTCTCTCACACAAATACAATGGGTGCAAGCTCAGTTAATCATTTTTGAACTGAGATTGATAAGCTTTTTTCGCTGGCCAATGACACAGCAATGAAAATCAGGGGTGCAATAAAGGCCAGAATTGGAGGAGCACAGAGACATTGGAAGGTTAGTGGGATAGAGCAGGTTTCATAATAGGATGTGAAGGACATGGGAGAATGGAAGTAAAGCGATGGAGCAATTTGGAAACAATGTCGAGAATTTTAAAAGTAAGGTTGTTGCAGGTCTGGGAGTCATTGTGGATGGAGCAGCTCACATAAAAATCCTGCAGACAACATAGTTATTTGGCAAAGAAAAGCATTTTAATAGTGCTGTAAAGATATAAACTGATATTGTTATTCTTGTATTGACTGCAAGGAGTTTCCTGCTTACCTTGTCAATTAACTTTGTGGAGTGAGTTATTAGAATTACTGTAATCCAGATCTGCATGTTTTTGATCTCTGTTCATGGACTTTGCTTTGTGTATGCAACAAGTTCGAAAGCAAGGTTATAAGCAGTCAAAGACTATTTTTTATTGTTTTCTTTTCTTCCTTATCTCTTAGGGCAGAAAAGTTGGGCCTGAGTACAGAGACCTGGATCAATCAACACTCCCCACATTCACCACACATTATCCTTCTTTATCTCTGGAGTGTCTTCCACTGTGACAACCCATTGAGATCTGGCAGCTATTCATATTGTGGTGTCCCTTGAAACGCTGAAACATGTTATTCAGCACATTACCAAGACAATATACATTGTCAAGCCCCTCTGTCTGAGCTCATCTGTGTCTGAAAAGCTTATCTGTGCCAGTCCTGATGAAGGATCTTGGCCCAAAATGTCAACTGTTCATTTCCTTCCATAGATGCTGCCTCACCCGCTAAGTTCCTCCAGCATTTTGTGTGTGTTATCTGTGCCATGTTACCTCTAGGCTTGACTAACCCACCACACTCCTGGGCATTCTCTCACCTTTCACCTAATATAAAGAAAGATTGGCCAATCCCATTTGCCCATCCCTTTCTGTACTTTACTCTGAACCATCGAGGACATCTTCAAGAAGCAGTGCCTCAAGATGGAGGCATCCATTATTAAGGACCCTCACCATCTGGGACATGCCCTCTTCTTGTTGCTACCATAGGGGAGGAGGTACAGGAGCCTGAAGACCCACACTCAATGATTCAGGAACAGTTTCTTCCCCTCCGCCATCAGATTTCTGAATGGACCATGAACTCATGATCAACACCTCATTACTCCTTTTCTTTTTGCATTATTTATTTTTGTAATTTATAGCAATTTTATGTCTTTGCTGCAAAACAGCAAATTTCACATCAAATTTCAAGTCAGTGATAATAAATCTGATTCTGAATCTAACAGAATCAATAACTGCTCGATATCAAGTGCCATCTATGATATGGATGTTCAACATCTTATGGGAAGCCAAAATGTGTTCTTGGAACACCAGTGAGGAGTTCTGATAAACTGTATATTTTTCTGTTAGATTTAAAGACGTCATCAGAATTTGCATCCTTGGGTATAGATTCAGAGTTCACCCTCCTTTGTTGCAGCAAGTTTGCTGCAGCATTTGCTTTATTGTGGGAACTGTAGCTTCTATAAGTAATCAGTTCAATTTGGGGTCTTCACTCAGTGCTCCTTACTGCCATCCTCATTATGACAAGATACCAGACTTTAACTGCTTCCCATTAATCCTCCATTTGATTGAATTCGCATGGAGTGATTAATTGATCGTTAATGCCTTTGTTCTTTGGTAGCATGTGGTCTGGAACAAAACTGTGATGTCAGGAAGGAGCGATCACCTGCCTGCCCTTTCTCTACTGTGCACTGAGAGTCCAGGCTCAAGAACAGGGGATCAAGTAAGCAATTCCTGATGTTAATTAGAAATCAGTAATTAGGAGCAATCTTATAGAGACTAGCAGCTGTTTATGGATCACTGGTTCCTGGTGTTGGATATCAGGGTCAGCAAGAAATGGTTGGCTTTTTTTAAATCACTTTTTTTATTGAAGCAAGACATCCTGCAGAAAACTGTATAAACATTTCTAACTGAGTGGGAAAGTACAACAGTGACACCTATTGTTTCATTTGTTGATTTAATTATCTTTGTACTCAATAGTAAAAAAAATAGATACTCTATGGCAATGTTCCTTACTTCGGGTCCCAGAACAGTTTACAGTCAAAGACATAATGACATACATTTAAGGTGCAGGCATTGTTGGAATTTCAGAAATACAACAGCAACATTTGCTCACAGTTAGCTTCCACAGGGAGTTCAAGAAATAGGGGTCTTCAAGAAATCCCCTTTGTGTTCTTCAAAATGTTGCCATTGCATCTGCTATTTCCACTTGAGAGAGCACATAATGGACGTCATTTAGCATTCAATTCAGCAGTTCTGCTCAGATCTCTGAGCTGGGACTTGCCTCTCAACTGGAAGATTGAAGAGTTAAGAGTGCCACCCACTAAGCTGTGGCTGACAGGAACGTAAATGATTGATTGACTTGAACAATTATTCTGATGAATGATCTGAACTGCCAGACCATAACTTTACTCTTGCAGTTGATCTGCTTGCTGTGCATTACCAGTGTGTATCTACAGTGAGAACAGCCTTCCAGTTTCAGGGCTTTCTAAGTACAAACATCCTATCAGATAAACATATGAACATATAAATTGGCATAGAAGAAAAGACAGTTGGTCCAACTCACTGGCCAACATGCAAGGGTGGAAGTATTGTGACCAAGTAAGTATTCTATCCATACTTCTTGATATTCAACAATATCTAAACATCCTCATCATAGGAAGAGATTCTTGATGTTCATGTGCTTAGCTCCATCTGATGAGATAAACTTTAAAGGGAGGAAGTGGTTAAGGGGAAGAGCAGTTTTCCACTATTGTTGAAACATTTTAAAAGTAAGCTATCTTTATAAGGCTTCTATATTAGGCACATGTACATTGAAACAAACAACGAAATGCATTTTTTTGTGTTGAGTGTTCTGGGGGCAGCCCGCAAGTGTTGCCACGCTTCTGACACCAACATAGCATGCCCACAACTTCCTAGCCCATACGTCTTTGGAATGTGGGAGTGGTTCAATCTGGTCAGTGGTCGTATCTGAAAGTTTAGAAGCTCACTTGCAGTAGTCACAATTACACACGCTTATGTTTTATTATCACACTTTACAGTTTATTATTTTTAATTTGATATCAGTGCAGAGTAATTCTGAATTGGTTAGCTGAGGATGAGGTTTCACTGCAGGCAAAGTGTTAACCAAAGGGAAGTATTACATTGATTAAGCAGGGCTTCACATGTTATAACTCTTTTAAATAATTAAAGCACTGATGTCAGCCTTCACCACGCAGAGTTGGTGCCACTTTGTCTCTGGGTCAAAGGACAATGGATTCAAGTCTCACTCTAGAGCTTGAGCTCATTAAATGCAGGATGATGCTCCAGAGCAGTAATGAGGGAATACTACATCACTTGAAGTGCTGTCCTTCCGATGTAGTGTTATAGGAACATAGAAAATAGGGAGAGGATTAAAAAACACATTTCCCCTTGAGTCTCTTCTATTTTTCAATTATATCATGACAAAATCTCCACATTAGTACCACTTTCCCACCTTTTCCCCTTCCTATTCCCATATTCTTTGCTTCCCTTTTGTCCAAAAATCTTCCAATATCTGTTGAAGTTTCTCAGTGACTATGCATCCATGTCTCTCCATCCTATGGAATTCCAGGGAAGGGAATGGCTATGTATGGGAAATTAGAATCATGGTGTAAATTACAGTTATTTCATTGTATAATGCTTAAGGACATTGTGACATGCTATCATATATCCAAACATTATGATCTTTTATATAATCTGAACTCTTTATAGCTCCATAACTAATAGAAAAGTGATTTAAAATATACCTTAATTTTAATGTGTTTTTTATATTGGTTAGAAAGAGGAAGAACTTTGCAGTGTGATATTCCACTGCCATATTAATTAAATGCCATATAATTTATTATATCATTTATGGTGGCATATAAAATATAGTCAAAAGCACCATGGATATATTCATAGGGCTAGTACAAAGACAATGAACAACAGAATAATGATCAGGGAATCCTTTTAATTATGTTGCTGGATTAGGAGAGAACTACAGAACTTTACAGTGCCAAAACTGCCCTTGAGACCTTAAGTTTTCCTTACAAGTCTGAATTCTTGGTCCCCTGCTTGTTCCTCACACCACTTAATAGACTCATAGAGTCACAGAGTTGTACAGTACCGAAACAGGCCCTTCAGCCCACCACGTCCATGACGACCTTTTTGTCCATCTGCACTAATCCCATTTGCCCACATTCAGACCTTATCCTACAGTGCCCTGCCTGTTTAAGTACCTGTCTAAATGCCTCTTAAATGTAGTCATTGTATCTGATTCCACCATCTCCTCTGTCACTGTGTTCCAGACTTCAACCACCCTCTGTAAAAAAACCTTATTCTATTCTATTTGATCAAGCAACCATCTTATTACCTTTTAAAAATATACATGAACTCTGAATCAAATGATGCAGTTGATGAAATCCACAGTTTTGCAGTCCTGGAAAAGAATGAGTAAGAGTAAAGCATGGATGAACAATTCTCCTTCATTGCTGGATACCAAGGAGGCTCGAGTGGTAGAGATACACTTTAAATCCCTTTTTCCCATTGCTTTGCATATATATAAGAAAAGATACGTGTGCAGGGATTAGGGTAGAAATTAAGTAAACGACTTAGGGTAGAAACTAAGTAAACAATTAGGAAGGCAAAAATAAATCATCAATAAACATATTAAATGTTTTAGTGGCACACCAATTAAAAAGAATGGTGGGGTGGGCTAAGGAACACTTAGGGAATGACAAGACAGTACAACAGGTAACAACAACATTTACAAATCATTATTTCACTTCAGGGGATAGAACAAGTGGCCATGACATTCAATATGACATAAATGGTAACAATGTTTAAAAATGAGTAGATATGTCAAATAATCAACATCGGATGATAAAACCCCTAGTCCAGGTGAAATGCATCCAAGAGTGTCAAAAGAATCACTGGAAGAGATCGCAGAGGCATTACCACATACCTTTAGCAGGTAGCTAATGCAATGCCAATATTTAAGAAGAGAGATAGAAAATGTCACAAAAGTTAAAGTCTAGTCAGCTTAAAACTGGAGGAAGGAAAATTAATGGAATTCCTACTAAAGAGAGAAATGAAAAGCATAACAATTACCAGTCAGCATGGATTTCAAAAGGGAAAATCTTGCTTGACCCACCTTATTTAAATCTTTGGGAAGGTACTAGAGTGGTGACAATGGGAATGCAGCAACTTTTAAAAAAGCCTTTGGTAAGGTACCCCATAATAAGATCAGAGAATGTGGAGTTAGAGGACGTCACAGAATGGATTGCCAGCTGGCTTCAGCACAGAGAGTTGAGAGTGGGAGAAAGGGCCATTTAGGGATAGACAGGGAAGAACGTGGTTAGAATTGGTGTTGGGACCACTGCTGCTGACATTTGCTTTAACAAAGTAAACTCTGGAATCAATTTGCAGATGATGCCAAATTGGAGAGATAGTCATTGCTGTGGAGGACTGCAACAATATGCAGGAAGACATTAATACATATACAAAATGGACAAATAATTGGCAGATGAACATGGAACATAAAACATTACAGCGCAGGAACAGGCCCACCAAGCCTGCACCAACCATGATGCCAATCTAACTAATCCTATCTGCCTGCACACGGTCCATGTCCCTTCATTCCCTACCTGTTCATGAGTCTGTCTAAATATCTCTTAAACATTGCTATCATATCTCCTTCTACCACCTGGCAACATGTTTCAGGCATTGAGTTTCAATACAAATAAGTGTGAAATAGCCCATTTTGGTGGGAAGAATATGAAACTTCCATTACTTGGAAAATGTGAGTCATGGTCATATAGAGGAGCAAGTGTTCTTGGTTTAATCCTTGGTTAACCCACACCTTGTGTTCTGCATACAATTCACAATGTTGTATGTGGTGGCAGTGGAGATGGTGCAGTGATTTACAGAATGATACCAGTTGTGAAAGGATTTACATATCAGCAAAGGATGTGCAAACTGGGTCTCTTTTCTGTTAAGGACCCAATTAAAGTCTTTAAAGTTATGACACTTTTGATAGTGTGTATGCAAATGTAGGCAAGAGTATTTTGAATCTATTTCAAAATAAGAGAGTTGTCAAGAAATCCACTCAAGAATTGAGAAGAAATTTCTTTACCCAAAGAATAGGGAGAATTTGGAACTTGCAACCACTGGTAGTACATAAGGAGAGACTGGGTAAGGAACTGAAGGGGAAGAGAATAGAGACCCAGGGTAATAGATTTTGATGAGGAAATAAGGAGAAGGCTGAAGTGGAGCATAAAAGCCAACATGGACTGGTTGGGCCAAATGGCCAGTTACTGTACCATGCAGCCTAAGTAACCCCATGTACTTCGATGTAATAATGGGGCATTTGAGGCATGGAATTGTAGGTTCCCTGGTGTAGGGAAATGGGAAAATAGAGATAAGACTGAAAAATTAGGACTGTCATCATTAACTGAAGGATTAAAGGCAGATTAGTTTGAAATGTTTAAGGTAAAAGGTGAGAGATTAAGGTCACATAGCGAGAGAAATATTTTGACATACGAACAAAAAGAGTTGGGACATTCAGCCCTTCCAGACTATTTTCCCATTCAATAAGGCATTGCTGATCCTCTTCCTCTACTCCACTTTCTGGCACACTGATAGCCCTTGATTTCCTGAGTGTCCAAATACTAATCAGTCTCATTCTCAAGAACGGTCATGGACCAACTATTGCATTTCTCTGGGCTAGAGAATAGCAAATGTTCACATGGCTCTGAATGAAGAAATTCCTCCTCAACTCAATACTAACTTGCCAACCACATCATGAGAACATGATTCTTAGTTCTAGATTCTCCCACCGATGGAAGCAACATCTCAGAATGTGTTCTCTTAAGTCCACTGAAGAATTTTTGTACATTGTTAAAAAGTTGAGGGGTGGGATCTTAAACTCCAAAGAACTATTCTATTATATGTTATACCCATTCTCAATACATAAGGTCAACCAACTTTGCAACACTGTACATTATGCAATATCAAGCCTCTAATGCAACAGGCAGAATTGTTTAACATGGCTCCCAGTACTGGGATCTCTGGTGAAACAAGGGGACCTTTAGGAATTCAGCTAAACCCACGACAATGTACCTTATCTTGAATTATGCAAATTTTGTAAGTCAATCTGGCAGGAAATGAATGTTATCTTAAACATTATTAATTAGGTACAGTGGAGGTGACAGCAGAACAAAGTCTGAAGGTCAGACGGGCACACATAGATGAATGATGAGGTACAAACAAACAAAGGAAGCTGAGTTTGAACAGGTGGCCCCACTGAAACTCTCCATGAGATGAGGACATTGGGAATTATCTTAAAAATGCAGATGACAGAGAAGAGAAAGGCAGGAGTGTCACCATCAGCAGAAAGTTAGATAGGCAAATTTTTCACACAAAGGGTGGTGAGTACATGGAATAAGCTGCCAGAGGAAGTGGTAGAGGAGAGTACAATTACAACATTTAAAACACATTTAGATACATGTAGGAATGGTTTAGAGGGATATGGGCCAAATGCAGGCAAATGAGACTAGCTCAGGTAGGCAACTTGGTTGGTATGGACGAGTTAAGCTGTAGGGCCTGTTTCTATGCTTTATAACTCTATGGTTTTATGACTCCAAACCTAGGCTTTGCTTATTTATAAATTAATAAGCATGAATAGTAGATGTGGATTAGAAGTGTCACGATCCAGACTTTGAAGGAGATGCCCAGAGCCTGTAAACATGATTGAATAAGGAACTAAAAAGGCGGTATAAACAG
>JARFYF010000055.1:12070817-12087969 GCA_030265395.1 Rhina ancylostomus
AAATGTCTCTCCTGTTTCTGACCCTTCTGCTACTGAAAACAGTTTGATCTTCATCATGGTCATGTTGGGCCAAAGGGTCTGTTTCTATTCTATATGATACTGTGACTTTAATGATCCTATTGAACACTTCCATCAAATCTTCCCTTGACCTACTCGTGTTGTGAAGAGAATGGCCCCAGGGTCTGAAGTCCCCTATCCCTGGTATCTTCCAAGTAAACGTCCTGAGCACCATCTATAAGACTATGGCATTCTTGATAAACTGTATTCTCCAGAACTGGGCACAATATTATAGCTAATCCCTAACCACTGTTTTATAAAGATTGTGCATAACTTCCTATGTATAATCAAAACAACCAAGAATGCCAATGTTTACAATGAACTTCATTCTCAACATGTTTTGCTGTTTTCAAAGATCTGTCCACATTACTATTAAAAGGGCAGTATTTAGCTAACGTGCCTTACTACATTCTTCCTATCAAAATGCATAATAGTCATACAGCACAGAAGCAGTATGTCACATGCGTCTGCATATATTTTTTGTGCCAAATATCTGCCCATTTTCTCAGCCTGTGTCCTTGTGAACTTCCCCACCAGTAACTGTAATGGCTGTAACGGAAAGATTAAGGCAGAGCCAAGTCAATCTGGAGACTTGCGTCATAACCTCCAGCAAGGTCACTGAGAAACAGCTGGCAGTGGGAGGCTGCAACCTCCCTACCTCACCTTACACAGTGCTCCTCGGACTAATCACAATGCATCGTAACGTTACACAGCAATCCACTGCCATCTGGACCTCCTTCCCTTGCACAGAGATGGGGCAACAACTAGGCACCTTGGAGCAAGCCCCTCAGATACAACATGGCTGGTGTAAACCCTGGTTAATTATTTTGTTGCTTGCTTTCAGTTACAGATGTTGATAGTGTAAACCAGTCAGATGGTTCTGTGGTGGGATGGCTTTCTTGTAGAAGCTGGCAGGTTATGATCTTTGTGTGTGCTGAGACAACTGATATGAATAGTCTGCCTCCATATCAGCTGATGACATTGCCATTGTCATTGTTTAGATGTGCTGTACTTGTCAGAGTCCCACACGTTAGCCATTGTTCAGCCATGATGTATGACAGACTTGTGTTGAAGCAATATGTGGGGGAGTGGTGCTGATGTAGAGTTAGGAGTTGTGCAACTGCAGTTAGGAAGACAAACTAAAAATTCATGCTTGACTTAAAGGACCTTGTTTGGGTTTACACCAAACAGGGAATTCCACTTCTGTGTTCAGTTACCTTTCCTACTGTCCCTTTAATCACACACAAAATGCTGGGGGAACTCAGCAAGTCAGGCAGCATCTATGGAGGGAAATAAACAGTCAACGTTTCAGGTCAAGACCCTTCATCAGGACTAGAAAGGAAGTCTCCGACCCAAAACATCGACTGTTTATTTCCCTCCACAGATGCTGCCTGACCTGCTGAGTTCCTTCAGCATTCTGTGCGTGTTGCTCCAGATTCCAGCATCTGCAGAATCTTTGGGGTCCCTTTAATCTCTCAGGTTTTTTATTCCAAGGTTCCATTTTATACATGGAATCATAGAAAACAGCACAAAAGGAGGCCAATCAGTCCATGTTACTCGACCCGGCTCATTGAGCTACTCATAGCCCCCTATCTGATCCCACATTCCTGCAAACCTCTGAGTGTTCGCCTAATTCTTTGAAAGTTGTCTCTAAGTTTGCTGAAAGGATGAACAAAGAGGGAGCTTGCAAGATGGAAGAATTGGCAGATCACAAAGATCACTGTAGGGTTGGAGGACATTGCAGAGATAAGGAGGGGCGATGGAGTGATGTGCCGGCTAGACACTGAGGTAAGGCAGTGAGCACAGGCGAAGTGGGGAAAGGGGACTTGGTGCAAATTATGACAGTGGAGTTTTGGATGAGTTTAAGTTTACATGGGTGTAGATGGAAGAGCACTGGAAAAGCCAAATCTCGAGGTAACAAATATGTGGATGAGACTTTTAACAATATGAAGCAGCGTAAAAGGTGAACAATATTACTGTGGTTGAGTAGTTTGCCTTGGTGATGCAGATCTGCAGTCAGCCCATCATGAACAGAAGGAGGGAAGGGTTTCAGAACTGCCGCAGCAGCTGGGTTCAGCTTCACACATCACAGCTTTTGGAGTTTCAGAATGACAGATTCACATTCCTGTTGCCAAGGGTGGCCCACTCAGAGTGCAGAACAGGAACTGTGCCTTGGAAAAATCCAAGGCACGGAAAAACCTCCTCAATGGAAGAATGTTCATCGCTGAGAGTGACATCTGCCAAAGTAGGACAGATTCAGAGAACAAGCTGACTGCTGTGGAGAACCCCACTGAATATCTGACACTTAAAAATGAAAGTTCTTTGTTGGAAACAGAAGCAGGGCTTTACAGGAAAATCGATGCAGAAAACTGTGTTCTCTCATTATTTACTTATTCAATTCTTCACGTGGTATGAAACTGCAGTTGAGTCTCTACGCCATTGATTCCTAGCCTAGGGCAGAAGTCCAGGGCATCTTGATGGCTTGAGATTTGCCATTTGATTTGCTGATGGATGTAAGAAGAAGAATGCTATACAGTTGAGGTTATTCCAGTATTCCAGGTATTATTTCTGATTCCCCACCTGTCAATTTCGTTCTACTGGACAGGAAAGCAAAGTACCTAACATGATAAAATTGTGGACAAATCACCCCAAGCTGTCACTCTTAAATCTTGGATGACTACTATCGAACCAACGTTGACAGGGTGGATTTTCTTGCCTCATGTTTCCATGTGCAATGGAACTTAAAATGCTCGCAGGAAGAAAAGGCAGAAAGTCTTATCAATTGGGCGGTCATAAACTTGAATATTACATGGGTGGCATGGTGGTGCAGCAGGTGGTGCTGCTGCCCCACAGCTCCAGCAGCCAGGGTTCAATCCTGACCTCCAATACTCTCTGTGTAGAGTTGGCACATTGTCCTTTTGGCTGTAGGTTTCCCCGAGGATTTCCAGTTTCCAGGATTTCCACTGTAAGTTGCCCCTGGTGTGCAGGCGAGTGGTAGAGTCTGAGGGGAGATGATGGGAATGTGAGGAGAATAAAATGGAATTGGAAAACTGCATGTTGCCTCCTTTGTTGAAGAAGGGAAAGAGGCTAAAAGCACTGGAGGCCATTAAGCTTAACATCTGTTGTTGGCATGATGCTGGAGTCTATAATCAAAGAAGGAACAGCTAGTCATTTAGAAAAAGCTTAATGCAAACAAACCAACTCAACGTGGTTTTATGAAAGGAAAATCATGTTTAACAAATTTACTAGAATTCTTTGAGGATGTAACAAAGTAGATAGGGAGGTATCTATAGACATAGTGTTTCTGCATTTTCAGAAGGCATTTATTAAGGTGCCACATAAAAGGTTAGTGCATTAGAGGTCTCTGTACTGTGAGAAGTACGTTGGCATGGAGTGAATACTGGTTACAGGTCCTCCCCAGGTTGCGACAGGTCCCGTTCCTGAAAACTGTTCATAACCCGAACAATTCGCAAGTCGAAAATGTGGCCATGAACCAAGTTCCCACACAGCAGAAGATGCCTGCAGCCCCGCAGCAGCCAGCAAATCCACCCCGCTGGTCTCCTAACACTCGTCAGTATGTAGGGGCTGTACGTAAGTCAGCTTTTCCTAAGCTGGGGAGGACCTGCTTCACACAGAAAGCAGTGGGAAGAAATGGGTCCTTTTCAGGCTGGAAGAATATAACTTGTTGGAAGCTACTATATACAGGGCTTGTGGGAGACAGGAGAATGCAAATTTGGCTGATGACAGTAAAATAGGTGGGTGGTCACAATTGATGAGGATTTGGATCAGCAGCAGGAGATAGAAAGATTGAGAACAGGGGTGAAAACAGCAAATGGAGTTCAGTGTAGAAAACTGTAAGATCGTGCACCTCTATTCTTCAGAGTTTGAAGAATATGGATCAAAAGGCAGACTATTATCTAAACAAAGAAAAATTGAAAATGAGAGGAGTACAGTGAGATCAAGCTGTTCTTGTGCATAAATCACAAATGTTAATGTGGAGATACAGCAAGTAGTTAGGAAGGCAGATGGCATAATGGCCTTTATTGCAAAGACTATGGAAATAGAATTGTACAGGATGCTGGTGGGGCCACACCTGCACTTTTAGTCCACTTATTTAAGAAAGGATATACTGGCAATGGAGACAGTCCAGGAGAGATTCACCAGGCCAGTTCCTGGGATGAGAGGGTTGCCCTGTCACAATCTGCTAAAAAGAAGTTAGACTTATACTCTTTAGAGCTTAGAAGAATGAAGGGTAATCTTATGGGAGCATTTAAGATCCTAAGGAGGCATGACAGAGTAGAAGTTGAGGCATTTTCTCTAGTGGGCGATTCTCATACAGGATGACATAGCTACAAATTAAAGAAGCAGTAATTTGAAACTGAGGCGACAGGAACTTCTTTCCGTAGAAGATGGTGAGCCTCTGGAATTCACTGTCCTGGAGCTTTACAGAAGCTGGGTCACTGGGGATGTTTAAAGAAGAGGTAGACAAAATTTTGTAAGCTGTGGGAATTAAGGGCGATGTGGAACTGGCACAGAAGGGGATTTAGGTCTGGGTCAGATCAGCCTTGATCATATTGAAAGGCAGGACAAGCTGGTGGGACCAGATGGCCTACTCCTGCAATCTTCTTGTAGTCTTGTATCAATGGCTGTGCCTCCAGAGCCCTCCAATGTAGCAAATATCAAATATTCTGGGTTAAGACATTTCTCCTCGTTTCAGTTCTAAGTGACCTCCCTCTTGTTTTATTGTGACCCCTAGTTCAAGACTAGGTCAAAATCATAGAATGGTTATAGCACAGAACAAGGCCATTTGGTCCATAAGGTCTGTGCTGACCTTGTTCCAGAGCAATTCACTAGTTCCACCCTAAGGCTCATTCTCCCAGTATCTACCCTGCTGAGCTCTCTAAGAATTTTGCACTTTTCAGTGAGGTGATCTCTCACTGTTCTCAGCTGAAAGGAACAGAGACCTAGTCTGGTTAATCTTTCCTATTTTGACAGATCAAAATGCATGCATTCACAGAGTAAAAGCAGAAAATGCTGGAAATACTCAACAGGTCAGGCCACATTTGTGGGAAGGGAAACAGAGTTAATGTTTTAGGTTGAAAACCCTTCATTCATGAAGAGTTGTTGGTGTGCCTGTGTCCAGTTCTGATCATCAACATTCAGGAAGGTTAGGCCGGGTTCAACAGATACAATGCAGATTCACCAGACTGGTGCCAACGGACAAAGGGTTAAAGTATGCCAAAGAGTGAACTTTTATTTCCAAGAGTATAGCAACTGAAAGGATGTTCTGATGGAGGTTTTCTTAAGTGATTAAAATATTTAATAAAGTAAGTAAGAACTCTTTGGTAGGAGAATTCACCAAAAGGGTGTCTAACATTAAACTTGGAGCCAGGTCATTTCGATATGATGTCAGACAAAGCCTAATGGAAATTTGGAACTCTCCCCAACCACAATATGATTGAGACTGAGGGTTGAAGTATTGGTATAGTTTTTTGTTCCACAGGGGTAATAAAGATTAGGGAACCAAGGCAAGTTGCTGTAGTTAAGATACAGATCAGCCATGATTTAATTGAATTGTAGAATAGCCTCAAGGTTCTGAATGACCTTCTATTTCAATGCTACTGGATGTTCAGAGACTGGGCTCCCACCTCCTGCTTCCAAAGCACGACTGAGCATTAAGCTTAGCTTTTCAATAACTAAGGTTTTGCATTGCAATATTATCAGTCGACCACATTTTGCTTTCGACTCACATACCTTCACACATAAGGTTAATGTGCAAACTTCTGAAGGGGGATTATATTTTTTTATTTGCTGAAGGGGACGAGCTTTGTAGCTTATTCCCATTTAACCACTGCTTAAATGATGCTCATCTCATGCTGTTGGTCCTTGGGTTTATTTGAAACCTCAATTGGTCCAAACGTTCCAAAAACTTCAAAGCCACAAAGCATATTCATGTGTACATATTCATGTGTGTTGAGTGACTGGAACTGAATTCCTGCTGACAAGGTAAAACACGGAATAGGTGTGCACTTTTGAACTTGGATCAGACCACTTCTGTCCTGTGTTGTAATCCATTCTGCATTCATCCAGTTTTCTCCTGAGCTTGGTCTTTTGTGTATTCGTTGATTCACAAAACTAGAGCTTTTATATATTTTTTCATTTGATTTGTTAATAAAGCCTTCCCCTCTGCTATGTACTGCACCCACTATAAAGAATGGTCTCTACCCAATCTGTCGTGATGTAGTTAATTCTTTTATGGATTATTCATTCTCAAGATGTGACTCTGACAAGCAAAGACAGCATTTATATTACCCATCCTTATTTGCTCTGAGAAGCTGGTGATGCAGTGCATCTGGTCATGATGCTCCCACTATCTTGCTGAGCAGTTTGATACAACTGAGGTTAGAAATGTTAATTCATGACTGGAGTCATATGTGGATGTGATAATCAAATCATTCGATTTACAAAATTTGACCATTCAGCTCATACATCTGCTGGCTTTTTGGAAATACTGTCTAGTGACATCCTTGTTACTTCCGCACAGCACTCCTTTTTTCTCTCTCTTCATATATTCATACAATTTTTTGGGGGGAATGTTTCTATTGAATTTCCCTCCACTGCCCTTTCAGGCAATGTATTCTGGGTCAAAACTCACTGCATCATTTCACCTTTGATACTTTTCCTATTTACCTTAAATCTGTGTCCTCTGGTCACTGATGCTTCTTGGTCACATGTTTACTGATTTCTTTGACGCTGTTCAAATTAAACTGACATGGTGTGATTTGAATTCTCATGCTCTAGAATTCATTTTGGCCCCTTGGAGCAATTTTATCTCAGGTAACATAATTTCTACATGACTGCTACCCTTCGAGATATCTGACTCCAAAGACTATTGATGCATGAGTGAATATATATCACTGAGCAATGTTTTTAAACCTAGTCTGACACAACAAGAAAGTTACATTCAATACAGTGTCAAAGCACAAGATAACCTGCTCCAGACATCTCACAACGTTTCTCCCTGGATCAAACCAAGGTCCAGATTAGTGCTCCAGTTTTATCTTTGATGTGAAGTGAAACTAGTTTTGCTACCAGACAGCATTTGCAATTTAGATGCACCTTTATAAACTTCTGAAGAGACCAGGATGGTCCCACATGTGAACCCCAGATGGATCCAGCCAATTTCAATATGGTGGAATCTTGGCAATTAGCTTAAATGACCCTGATCTAGGAGGACAAAGAATTAGAGACACAAGACACTGCAGATACTGAAAGCTGGAGTGAAAAGCAAGCTGCTCGAGGAAATCAGTGGGTCAGGCAGCATCTGTGGAGGGAAATGGACAGTTGACGTTTTGGGTTGAGACCCTTCATTTGGACTGAAAGAGCAGAGGGGAGATAGCCAGTATAAAGAGGTGAGAGGGAGGGATGGGGCAAGAGCTGGCAAGTGTTTGGTGGATTCAGGTGAGGAGAAGTGACTGGCAGATGGAGTCAGGTGGGGGAGGTAAGGATAAAAGTAACAACAGAGTCTGGGAATCAACAAAGGACTGCAGAAGATGGAAACTGATCTAAATGGAATGGGCAGATGGAGTAGGTGAAGCGGAGAGGGGAGTCTGGGGGATGGGTTTGGAATGAAGTGTGTGTGTGTGTGTGTGTGTGTGTGTGTGTGTGTGTGTGTGTGTAGATCAGAAGGAGTAAGGGTCAGAGGGGGAGCAGGTTACCTGAAATTGCAGAATTCAATGCTCATGCCATCAGGACGTAGACTACTGAGGCAGAATATGAGGTGCCGTTCCTCCAGTTTGCATTTGGCCTCACCATGGTAATGATGGAGGCCAAGGACAGGTGGGTGTGGGAATGCAAAGGGAAATTACAAAGTCTGCCAACCAGGAGCACCAGATGACCATTGTGGACAAAAAAATTATCCTTTGGCATATATGTAGTCAAAGGATAATTCCTTGCTTTCCTAGATCAGTGTCAAGCTAATGAATGATAACAAAATAATGTACAATAATAAAATATTAGTAATGTATGTAAACATAAACTGTGGGTTTGTGATTGGGGTTGTCTTCATTCATATTATATAATATGAATATAAATATTTATATGAATAAATATTCATATAAATGATCATTATCCATGTTTGAATTCCATGCTGTTGGAAGTAAATGTCAATCACTACTAAGCCCATAAGAATCAATGGACTGGAAATGGAGCTGCTGTCTGTGATACACAAACATTGTGGGCAGGAAGTCTCATTTGTGCAAAATTCAGCATTCAATCTTCAAGTCTGTAATGGGTATTAGTCCTTTGGTATGTGCATTACAAGGAGCTTACAGTTGATTTGAGGGTTCTCCCGAGATCAGTTTGGCTTCAAGAAACCGATGGAAGAAAACTCAGTAAAGCCACATCTTTCAGCAGCTTCAGGCAAGTGACCCAATATCAGGGTACCTCAGATTTGACCATTCTCCCAATAACAGCTGTGCCCAAACCAGAGTCTTCAGGGGAGCAAGGAATAAGATAAATTCCAAACTGCATTCCTTTCTTTAAATCATGATTTTTATTTTAAGTCAAACATTCCTATCCTGCAGCTGAATGTGAGATTTTCATTTCCTGCCAAGATTCTGCAGCTAATGAATGCGACACAAGTCTGTTCATTCTAGCATGAGGCTGCACAGAAACATTATAAAGCTGTTTCCTCATAGTGGAGCAAACTCTCAGGAAATCATAACCCACTTCTCGGCCAATTATGTACATGCATGTAGATAAAGCATCTGTTGATTGGCATCACCAACACTGACAACAAACTGGTGGTTAAATATTCTACAATCGCAAAAGCATTTCCTGGATATCATTGCTGCAAATTATCTAACTTCAGTCATGACATATGTCAAGCTCTGAGTCATCCCAATCTGCCACTTAACACCAGAGTCAACCTGTTTCTACTGTGTTGATTGAAACCAGCACAAAAAATGAGGAAGCTGACCCAATTACTGTTATTGTACAAGAGTGAGGTCTTCCTGTAACCTTTTATAACTGTGCAGCAATCAAATCTTGAATCACTTGGTTTCATTGGATTAAACTTCCCTGTTACACTGGCCGTCTCAATGACATCACCAAATTAATGGACGTACTTTTGACACAAGGCATAACTTTCTTTATGTGACCAACACCCAGAATTTAATTTAAAGATAAGTTCCAAGATTACATAAAGGGACAGCTTGCCCAATAATGGTTATATCACATATCTTTAATGATACTGAAAGGCAAAACAGGTTGGGATTCTTGTCTCAAGAAAGGAGTGGTGAGTCCTTAAATTTGAGAACTGTTTCAATAGAGTAGATGTGGAACAGATGTTTCTACTAATGGGGTAGACCAAACCCAGGGACAATAATATATAAGAGTCAATAAAAAATCCAGAAACCAGCTTTTCGAAAACTTCTTTAGCCAGGGAGCAGTTGCTATCAAATGGAAGAGTTGAGGCAAGTAGCATTGAGGTAACTAGATAAATACATAGGGAAGGAAGGAGAAAAAAATGTGATGATAGAATAAGATAGAGGGGAGACTTGTATAGAACATAAACATAATCCTAGACCATTTGGGTAGAATGAGGTTTAAATTCTATGTGTGCGATGAATTCCAAAGACTCTAGGACAAAGAGAACCCATGGTGCAGTTTTAGATATTACATTGGAAGTTATTCAGTAACACCTTGGAGAGGACATTGGTCTTTCACATTGGGGGCTTGGGTTAAATGCAAGCTTTCTCGAGTACATATAAAGTATCTGTAAAGTGATTCTGTCATTTGCAAATGAACAATTGGTTTATCTCACAAGGTCAACCATCATCATGACAAGCATGGATGTCAGATCTCGATCTGAAAGGGAAAGGAAAGGGAAAACAAGAAGATCATGCATTGATATAGTGTCTCTGCTGTAACAAAAACAACTTCAGGTAAAGGATGGGAGGCTCAGACCCGGAGCAAGGATCAGAGATGATGACCAAAGGAAATGTCAAAGAGCCAGATTTTCTTGCTGCTTTTGAAAGCAGGGAGATGTGTTTTGTTTCTCCCACCAAGATTCGCTTCAGTTTTCCTCACTGTCACTGCCATTTACCTGCAAGGCCAGTTGGTCGTAGCTCTTTGATTCTTACACCATCTGTTCTCTTCTCTTTCTCATTATTGTGCCTCAATGAAAATGTAGTAGGTAGAACAGTACAGCACAGGAATAGGCCCTTTGACCCATGATGTTGTACCAAAATAATTAAGCTAATGACAGCTAATCCCTTCTGCCTGCACATGGTCCATATTCCTCCATTCTCTGCATATTCACGTGCCTGTCTAAGAGCCACTTAAATGCTTCTGTTGTACCTGCCTCCATCACCACCACCCCTGGCAGAGCATTCCAGGCACCCACCACTGTCTATGCAAAAAAACTTGCCCCATGCATCTCCTTTGAACTTTCCCTCTCATCTTATTTCGACCCTGGGATATTGGGCTGTGTACTCCAGCTATGCCTCTCATGATTTTGGAAACTTCTATCAGGTTTCCCCTCAGCCTCCGCTCCTCCAGAGAAAACAACCCAAGTTTGCCCAGCCTCTCCTTATAGTTCATACCCTCTAATCCAGGCAGCGTCCTGGTGAACCTCCTGCGCCCTCTTCAAAGCCTCCACTTCCTTCCTATAATAAGGCAACCAGAATTGAATGCAATGCTCCAGATAAGCTTAACCAGAGTTTTATAAATCTGCAACATAACTTCCTGACCCTTGAACTCAATGCCTCGACTAATATACTTCCAGCACTTACTATATTTCTCTGACTTCTGGAGGCTGACAGGGTGTAAAGACTGGACTGGCTTTGTGGAGAGTCACCTATTATCAGTGCCGTTGCCAAGTGCCCAGAGGATACAATGTCTTTTGTTTTTCTTTGTTGCAAGCATCTTCAATTGGGTTCAGTCAGACAGACAAAGCTGCAACAGCACACTTGCACAAAAGGTGTTGCTCTTCCCATAATGGTGCAGGGCAGAGCCTCTGCTTTTTATCTAACCAGTTCTACACACTGCTGGATGCATGAAATGGAAATGTTCCATTATCGGCAGTAGCTGCTCTCGCCTTCAATCACAATGTCAAATAATTAGATGTTGTGGTAACATTCTGTTGCCATGGTTACACTTTGTTGCAGTGTGAGATTCCATCAGAATTTTGGCAAGTATGACATCAAAATGGATCTATTACATTAAAATGTGTCCATTCATAAAATTCACTGCACAGAAAGAGACCATTCAACACAACAGTTTTATGCTGGTGCTTATTCTCCACGTGAGCCTTCTTGACCACCTCCCACCCTACTTTATCACACACTTCTAACATTCTTTCAAGTCCTTTCTCACTCATGTACCTAACCAGCCTCTCTGAAGGTACATCTGTGCCACTTATCTCTACTATTGTTAGTAGCGAGCTCCATATTCTAACCACTCTCCAGGTGAAGAAGAGTCTCCTGAATGTTCTATTAGTTTTATCATCAGGTACAAGGAAATTCTGCATGTCCCCGATGACTGTCACCAGATTTTACAGATGCACCATAGAAAGCATCCTATCTGGATGCATCACAGCTTGGTATGGCAACTGCTCTGCTCAAGACCACAAGAAATTGCAGGGAGTTGTGAACGCACCCCTGTCAATCACGAAAATCAGCTACCCCTCCATTGATTCTGGCTACACTTCCTGTTGCCTCAAGAAATCAGTCAACATAATCAACCACCCCTCTCACATCAGTCCTTCTCTCTTCTTCCCCCTCCCATTGGCAGAAGATACAAAAGCTTGAGAACATGTATCACTAGGCTCAAGGGCAGCTTCTATCCCACTGTTATAACAGTTTCTGGCATGTACATGGATGAAGGGAGAGAGGAGGGGCAACCAGTGCATAGTCTCTGCCCAGTAATGTTGATTTAATATGACTAATGTGGTGATATAGTTTAATGTGAATGATACCAGTGTGCTTAACACAACCCTCTAAAAGGAGACAAATTGAAATTCCTGTTTGTCAGTGAACACCTCATGTCAATCATTTCTTGCTTTGGATTCCCCATACATGGAAATATAACGATATCAATATCTGACACACATAATGTTAATCACTCTTGTTCAGAAGATGATTCCTTGAAGTCATTTATGCTGCCCACTTTTCAGAAATGTCATCACATCTGCTGATGGCCACAGCAGTGAGTTGCCTCTGCATATTTTGGGCCTGATAATTAGCAGCTCAGCCATTGATGTTAACCTAGATGAATGGATAATTTGTTCTGCTTTTAATAATATAGCTCACCCCATGGTCTTCACCAGGGAAGAAGGGGACAAATAATTAAATCATCCACTGTACTCCTGAAGAGCTTATCTGCATGGCTTAGTCATGTTGTTACACTCAGACATTCAAGCAACATCTACTCCCAAAGGACAACAGGGCATGGTTCCAAAGCTAGAGAAGAGCAATGCAAAGCTTCTTATTCACTCAAACTTCTCAATAACCCCTGTGTAGATTGAAGGCAAGGCAAACACTTTCATGAGCTGGATCTCAAAAGTGACAGGATGGGATGGCAAAACATATGTAACCATAGGCTTCTCATGAGAAGCTCTGACCACAGCTACATAGAAAATGGGGCAGATGTCTGAGAATTTGCTGTTGGCATCATTGAGCAAAAATCAATCAGAATCAAAATATGAGTCTTTCAAGGGATATAGCAAAAAAGAAAATGCTTTCAAAATAATTTGTTCCCTTTAAAAATCCACAGTCAAAGATTTTATTTCTGGAACTGTCATTCACTTTCTGAAGATTATTACTTCAAATCCTTTTCCAGAGATTAGCAATACTAAGGGAATATTATATCATCAAAGGTGCCTTTTTTGTTGGTATAATGGCTAAACAGCATTTGCCCCCTTGCATGCAAGAAAACTATCTTGTGACATTGTTCAGAAAAGGGGAACGCTTGTACTTATAAAGCACTTTTAAGGTAGTAAACTCATTACAAGAGGCCTGGATGTCATATTTAGTGGCATTACAAAGCATATGTGGCTGAGGCTTCTCCTGAGAAACTGAACCAAAGGAGAGTTCATTCAGACAAAAACATGGATTTTAAACTGCATCTTACAGGAGAGGAATAGAGAGATGGAGATTTAGGGAGGGAACAAAGCAAAATAAGAATGTCAAAGAGAAAAGAAAATTCAACAACTTGTTTTTAAACTAGGAACATGTACAGTATTCCACACTTGTCAAACTTTTATGGAACGAACACAAAATGAGTTGTGATGCATTGTACATCTCTGCATTGTGAAGTGATTGAAAAATTAACCCTTAGGAGTTATTTTCTGGATGAACAATCTTTGATTCCAAAATATAATTGTATTTTCTTACTCCAGATGTCAAAATAACAATAGTTTTCTGACACAAAAGAAGAATACGGTAGATATGTGAAATAAAATTTTACGATGCTAGAAATAGACAGCAGATAAGGCAGGAGCTGTGGAAAGAGAAAAACAAGAACCTTACTGCCTGCCTTAGCAACACTCAACTGTGGATTCCCTTCCATTCTAGTTGGTAGGCACCTTGACTATGTTCATTTCATTTCCTGTACTTCTGATCTCAACCCTTACTCTCCTTCCAAGAACCATGATATAGTTCTCCTTGCCCTTGTCTTCCACCGCACCATCGTCTGAGTTCAATCAATCATTCTCTGTCTTTTGGGTGAAACAGAGTTCACTGCTCTTTGTATGCTTCCATAATGCACTCATCAAAGCTTGTGGAATCGCATCTCATCTTTCCTTTAGATATTCAGCAGCTTTCAGTATTAAACACTGAGTTCAACAAATTTCAGATCATAACCAAAGCTTCCTTTTTTTGAACAGTAGTCATAGTTAATCATAGAGTTGCTAATGGCACAGAATGAGGCCACTTAGCCCATCAAATCCATACTTGTCCCTTGCAAAGCCATCTGATCAGTCCTGCTTTCCCATCCTTTTCACACTGGGGTGCAAATTATTTTTACCTCATCTCCAATACCACTCTGTGTTGGAGGATCTGGTTGGATCTAGTTCCACTATTTTTACTTCCCTTTTCTTGTCCCATATCAACTTCGGTTTGCCTTGCACTAGCAGCCCTCTGTCTTTTATGGGCTCCTACCTTCTATCCGACCACAAGCCGCCACCACCTTCTTTCATTTCCCTGCACTTGCTGAAATCCCTGAATGTTTCCCTGTT
This sequence comes from Rhina ancylostomus, assembly GCA_030265395.1. Classification (NCBI taxonomy): domain Eukaryota; kingdom Metazoa; phylum Chordata; class Chondrichthyes; order Rhinopristiformes; family Rhinidae; genus Rhina; species Rhina ancylostomus. Next base: position 12,085,114 of record JARFYF010000055.1, read on the forward strand.
TGGATAAAAGGTCATCAATCCAAAGCATCAGCTCTCTCTCTACAAATGAGTCTGTCTGACTTGAGGAATATTTTATGTTTTATTTGTAATCCTTTGTCTGATTCTCGATTTTGAATCTGTACTAATAGTAGTAATCAATTGAACCTAATGAGTTGAAAGGTTCTCTTCTGTGTTGTAGTTATAAGTAGGCCAACAATTTCAAGCATTTTCTTTTTTCATTGTCTTTTGTTCTATAATATCGAAGAAGACACCAGAAGTATCATCTCATTTTGCAGTATCTTCTCTGATGACCTTTCAGATTTATTTTAATTCAGAAAAAGCAACAACAGATTGAAAAGTGGATCCCACGTGAGTTTTGATAAAACTTCATCTACCTGACTCTGTTTCTCTTTCCACAGCTGCTGCTTGACCTGTTGAATACTTCCTGCTTTTCCCTATTGTACTACATGCTCTAGCTGAAGTGACGAGCACATTACATTAAAGAGAAGTTAGAAAAACACCTCAGAGAAAAAAGAATATAATAGCTTGTTTATAGTACAGTGCAAGTTTTCTCAGCTACTCTTTTCAGCAATAATACACCAGGCACTGGGGCACATAACAGGAGATGACTTCATGAATGATTTCTCACAATGTTTTCTTGAGCAAGTTGTTCATATTTATGAGTGCCTGTTTTGCACAATGTTTCACCTTGCTTAAAAGTGCTCTTTTCTACCAGTTCTGTTACCGAATGCAAAATCATTTCCAGATTCACAATGGACCATAAAAGATCTATTTCAGATATTTGCATCACTTAACCTGACCATTGCAGGCTGTGCTTTAGTAGGCGATACTTGACACAGTGGGGCAGCAGGTGGTACTGCTGCTTCACAACTCCAGGGACTTTGGTTGGATCCTGACCTTTCTGCCTGTCTGGAGTTTACACATTCTCCCTGTGTCACCATGGGTTTCTGCCAGGCACTTCAATTTCCTCCCACACCCCAAATTGGTGCTGGCAGGTTAATTGCCTGCTGTATATTACCTCTTGGTGTAGATAAGTGGCAAAAGCATCAAAGGACATTGAGGGGCATGTGATAAAGATCAAGATACAAGGCTATACGAAAATAAGGAGGGGGAATGGGACTGGTGGGATTGCACAAGATATAAGAATATATATATATATTTATTTATTAGTCACATGTACATCAAAACACACAGTAAAATACATCTTTTTGCATTACTGAGAATGTGCTGGGGGCAGCCCGCAAGTGTCGCCACTGTTCCGGTGCCAACATAGCATGTCCACAGCTCCTAACTTGGGATGTGGGAGGAAACCGGAGAACCCGGAGGAAACCCACGCAGACACAGGGAGAATGTACAAACTCCTAGCAGTGGGAATTGAACCCAGGTCGCTGGCACTGTAATAGCGTTACACTAACCGCTGTGCTACCATGCCACCCACAACTGGGAGTGGCAAGGAACTGATGGCCTCTTTCTATGTTACAGTAAGAACATGCATGCCAGCTTTTGTTGAACTTTGATGTCAGGAATCTCGTTTGGTTATTTGATCTTCATTATTCTTCCAAGGGAGCTTAGGATTCAGTCCCATATGTAGAGTGAATGTGTTGCCCAAGGAATAAAGCAGAGGTTTTTTTTGTATCTCAGTCTTGATCAAAATAATGTACTTAAATAAATCGGTTCATTCATTCAAGGTTTCTGGCAATTGGGAGGTCAGCCCAAAATGTCAGTCTAGTTTAATTCTATCCTTCCTGGCAAGGTTGCTCTTTTATTGTTGAAGCTATAATATCAAAAGCTCTTGACATTATGACTTGAGCAAGAATATTGTCTTTAATTCATTGTTAAAATAATACCGTATTTAAATCCATTGAAATATCATGTGTAAACCTTTTTGTTAAATTGGTTCATGATGTGCCTGGACATTGTATGAAAATGAATGATCCCAGCAACTAAACTAGTATCATTGTTATATTTTCATATTTTCCTTATAACATAGGAGGAGGAAATCTAGCCCTTCAGGTCCATGTTACCTCTGTGAACAATCCCATCCATCCCATTCCCCCATTATTTCCCTATAACCTATTCCCTCTCACATGCCCATCATCAAAGTTCTCCAACCACCAACATTCACAGGGGTAATTCACTGCAGCCAGTTAACCTGCCAACCACCAGGTCTTTAGATGTGGGAGGAACCTGGGGCATCCATGAGAAACCCAAGCAGTCACAGGGATTGTCCACACAGGGAGCACAGAAGTTCAGGAAGAAACCCAGTTCCCTAGAGCTGTGAGGCAGCAGCACTACCTGCCAGTGACAAAGATTTGATGTCAATAGAATTGAAACAGCTAGTCAACCTTTTATTTATTTCTCCATATACAAAAAAATGCATTTCCTGCATTCATCGACAATGTTGTAATTATATAGTGAGTCTGATGCAAAACACAGCAGATGTTAAAATAATAAATGCGAGAAATACTCAGAGGTTCTGATCCAAGGTCAGTGACCTGAAACTTTAATGCTCTTTCCCTTGCCATGGACATGACCTGAACTGCTGAGTATTTCCAGCAGTTTCTGTTTTCATTGCTCCAAAAATGTTTTAACTTAATCAATCATCTCTGAGATGTTTCACCTCATTGAATGTCAATACATCATTTGGCACGGAGCAACACGAGGAGAAATTAGGACATATTTGGCCTCTTGAGCCTATTCGGCTATTCAAAAAGGTTAAGATTGATGGAGCCATCAGCAGCATCTCCCTTTTAAAAATGAGATTTCCAGCCTCTGCAACCACCTGCATGTAAAACTGTTTTCTAATGCCAATCCTTAAAGCATAACAGGTCCTGATGCAGGGTTTTGACCCAAAAC
>JARFYF010000055.1:12154944-12167706 GCA_030265395.1 Rhina ancylostomus
TGCAGTGTCCAAAGTCTTTGGATTGTCCTGAAGTCCACTGTAATTGGCTTGTAAAGAAATTCTTGGCTTTCTTACCAGAAACCCCTAGGACTGTTTGAGAATGACCAGGAGATCCTGGACCAAATTAACTGCAACTATAAAACGTTCTTTGATGTGTAGTGGAATTTCCAATCCAAGGAGAAGAAAGTTCTGCAGGCAGCTGAAGGCATGAGTCCAACAGAAAACGTATAACCTAAAAACGGGTGTGGGGGGTGGAGTAGAAAGAGTGCAGGAGGTGCACAGGTAGGGCAGGCACGGTACCGTAACTCTATTACAGCACCAGCGACCCCTGTTCAATTCCGGCCACTATCTGTAAGGGGTTTGTACGTTCTTCCTGTGTCTGCATGGGTTTCCTCCGGGTGCTCTGGTTTCCTCCCACGTTCCAAAGACACATGGGTTAGGAAATTATGGGCATGCTATGTTGGTACTGGAAGTGAGGTGACACTTGCAGGCAGCCCCCAGAACACACTATGCAAAAAATGCACTCCACTGTGTTTTGATATACATGTGACTAATAAAGATATCTTATCTCCGGTGCTGAAAAGGCCCACCCAGATCAGGTGAATTATCAATGAGAGAGAGGTAGTTAGAGCCTGGTGGAAGGTAGAATTTGAAGGACTCCTAAACCCCAACTCTGTCCTTGGCAAAAGCACCCTGGCTTTCACTTCACAGCATATTATCTGGTCTAGCCTTTCTCTGCCACTCCAATCAGCAAGATGTCATAAAAGGCATTTACCAGTTAAATAATCAGAAGACCTTGGAAATGTATTCCACAATGTGGTATCAAAGAAATTAAGTCATGAATTTGCAATCTCATCTCCCACATTTGGATGGAGGAGGACACGCTGGAGCTCTTAGGGATGCTGAAATCAAGAACATCTTAAAGAAAGACAACAGATTTGATTGTAGTAACTACAGAGTAATCTCCCTGTTGCCTGCAGCAGGCAAAGATATTAGCATGGTTCTTCTATAACCACCCCTTCGTAGTGGTCAAAAGAGCTGGTCTCCAAATCAGTGTGGGTTTCATCCGCCTAGACATGTCATGGAAATGATCTTCATGTCATACCTCCCAAGCAGGATGCAGGGAGCAGCGTCAATCACCATATGTGGCCATTTTTGACTGCTTGAAAATCCTTTTAATCGAGAAGCATGGGGCAATGGTTTGTTATGATAGTGAGATTTTTTTGAGGCATTTAATGATAGAGCAATGGGCAGCCTTTGAAGTGAGATGACCATTAACAATATCAGCCAATGTAGCATCTAGAAAGAGCTGTTGGGTGCTTGGTTGTTTCATGGGGATAGAATTCAGGGAGCAGGAAATGTAAAGGCATGTTCAGTGAAGCACAATGATGGAGTCAAATAACACAAGAATTAAAAAATAATTTCTTTATTGATTGTTAATCCAGTAACTACTGAATTGTGCACTGATTTTGAGAATCTCGGTGAAAGATCCATAATCAAGGACCCCACCCACCCAGTCCATTCTCTCTTCTCTCCTCTCCCGTCGGGTATAAGACACAAAAGTCTGAAAGCACATACCACCAGGCTTAAGGACAGCTTCTGTCCCGATGTTATAAGACTATTGAATGGTTCCCTAGTGCAATAAGGTGGAATCTTGACCTCCCAATCTACCTCATTGTAACCTTGTACCTTACTAAGGCACTGCACTCTCTCTGTAACTGTTACACTTTGCTCTGCATTCTGTTTTTGTTTTACCTTGTACTACATCAATGCCCTATATAATGAATGATCTGTCTGAATGGTATGCAAGACAGGTATTTTCACTGTACCTTGGTACAAGTGACAATAATATTCCAAGTATTTTAAAAGGGATGATAAATGTATTCATGAACATTGAAGCAAGACGTGACTAATTTATGCATGTGGTTTACAAAAAATATTTTTAATACTTCACTCCCATGTTATGTGCCAGTGATGGACTGTTGAAAACAAGTTGATCAAGAAGACAGACTTGATGGAGCTACAAGGGTTGTAGGACTTGGAAAAGGTTTCAGAAAAGGTTGTTTCCACTGACTAATTTGAAAATGAGGATGAGCATTTTTGTAAATTGAATGCCAACATAGTGAATACTATTAAAAGGCTCAGCAAAGTATGTGGATGGGAGGAAGAAGTTACTGGAGGTGGTAGTGGGAGGCAGGGGATGGTGCTATGCATCATCAAGAGAGCAGAACTGTAGCATCCTAATACCTATTGATCTTGCATTGTTCTCCAGATTTGAGGTGTGTTGTGATCAGCTTTTAATGAAGATTATGCAGAGTGTTTGACTTGAATTCATGTTTACGAAGATAGATGGCTGTGTTGAGATGTTTCAATAGATTGTAATCTCACTGATGTAAACTAGTATCCGATTGCAAATTTGTCTCTAGCAACGTTAAAGCTGGTTATTCGTTGTAAGAAAATTATTTATGGAAATATTATGCAAAGCAGCTGTAACTTGTTCTGCTGCAGATAATGTTAAATAAAAAGGCAATGGATAAGGTTCTGAACAATTTCCAATGTTCCAGTTTTACTGGGATCTTGTAACCATGTTACGTATAGTGTGGAATGGCTTTTTTCTAGATACTTCCATGGATTGTACTGTTTGTAGAAAACCCCCCACAGTTTAGCTGCTAACAACACTACCAAATCTTACCTGATCCCAACATTTGGATTTCAATGATGGGACATGAGTTTAAAAAAACATGTTGTAGAAACATGCTCTTTTGGCCCACTGTGTCCATGTCGACCATCAAGTTACCCATCTGTACTTATCCCATTTACCAGTACTTGGACCATAGCTTTCTATGACTTTGCAATCCAAGTGCTCATCCAGAAACTTAAATGTTGTGAGAGTACCTGCCTCCACCGCCCACTCAGACAATGCATTCCAGATTCCAACCATTCTCTGGGTAGAAAAATTCTTCCTTGAATCACTTCCAAACCTGTGTTCTCTCCTAAGGGGAAAATTTTCCAACTATCTACCCTATCCAATCTGTTTTGCCATGATGATCCAAATCGCAGAGCAGTCCAGAAGTAAAAACTTGCAGTATAAACATACTATGTGGAGCAGTGCAGATGTTGAGCTAAGCCAATGAAGAATAAGGTCATTTGATGTCTTGTAGGTTGTCAATTCTCAATATGATTAACGCTGCTTCAATATTCATAATAATCCTATGTGTGAAATATATCTTAATTTTATACTGTCAGCACTTATCCTGAGTTTCTACCTCTGGCAATATGTCACCCAACTACACTCAAACCTTAAATGGCTCTTATTGTTAGTGGAAATCAAAAAGAACCTCCCAACCACCAAACCCCTCCTCCAGTGACTGCAGTTTTTAATCTGCTGTTCTCCTTTTCACGTCCTCTTTCCTCTCTATAATGAGGCGCCCAAAGCTATATACAGTTCTGCAACTGTGATTTAAACATCACAAAAAAGCTTGTATACACATACATATACTTTCCTATCCAGGACTTTTGGTCAATTAATTAATTTTAAAGCCCATTCACTGTTCAGTTACTAAATATAACAACCAGCAAATGAACTGAGATAGATGACAATTTGAGCTGTTTGATTGTGATGTTAATTGAGGGATGAAAGTTGACCAGGACAGTTCATGCTCTTCATAAAATTGACTTGTGATTCTTTTCTTATCTTTGCATGAACATGCAGCCAGACTAATCTGCCTATCATATGTATAGAAGGTAGTATTTTTGATACTGCATTACTTCATTGGAGTGTTGGTTTAGATTGTATGCACAACGCCTCATTCCTCTGAGGTATAGTGATCCAAAGTACTGAATCTAATGCTCTATTGCCTTAATGAAGCATACATAAAAGCTCTTATTTTCTGACTAACATGCATTTATTTAATGTTTTAGATAAACATTCTAAAGCTTTTCTGAGAACAAATTTAACAATGAGTCATAATGAGTATCAAAAACTTGAATAAAGATTACTGTATTCAGTTAGGGGTAGGGTTCAAATTTTTAAAAATTTGTATGGTTATGGAGAAAGGGCCAGTGAGTGGAATTAGAGAGTTGCCCTGGCAAATGATGGGCTGAATGGCCTCCTGGGTTACAACCATTCTGACTTGCAGGAGCCTTGAGAACATGAAGGCTTTAAAGTAATGCCAGATGTGCTGTATAGATATATAGACATACCAGATCTTCAGGTGTACATCCAGTCCTTCTCAACAGTTATGAATAGTATTCAATAAATAAATAATATTCTGCAGAATTTGATGTGAACCAATAAAAACTAATGATTAAAATAGACAAAATGGACTAAAATACCATATTTTTGGAATCGAATTAAAACAAGCAATTAATTATTCTACTGACCTTTTGGTAATCTAATCAAGTGTTTGTTTGCTATACTATTGATTGGAATTGCTTTTTTGAAATCTAATGTTTGCTGATATTTTGTATTTTCATCCTGTCTTCCTGCTGACACATGATCTGTAATCAAATCGGTTGAGCAAGTGAATTTTATTTCATAAGGCTCCATGTATGTTTTTTTTAATCAGAAGCTCAAGAAATTACACATGGCATAGCTGTTGTCTCCAGCAGTGGCAATGGATTTTCTTTTAAAACACAAGTCATTGCATGTGCTGGGAGAAAGAAGGGTTTCTCCATTTTTGGCATAGCTTAAACAGTGAGTGTTTTTGACTCTGGAATGCCATTTTTACACTTGAATGCCATTTTTTACACTGGTTCATGTGATCAGTGTGTCTGAAGCTCCGTCTGTTGAGACATTTCTTCTCTGAGGGAAGTAAGTCTCTGGAATTCTCTGCCCCTGATGGTGATGGAGACCAGACCATTCAGTACACTTATGGTGGAGAGAGATAAATATTTGAATTCAGGGTTATGGGGAACTGGTACAGAAGAGGAGTTTGAGGCCAACATTAGATCAGCCACGATTACATTGTGATGAAGCAGGGTGAGCTTGCAGGGCCAAGTGACCTACTCATATTTTGTTGTGTTCTTGTGAGTTTTGAGGGCTGTAATGTGCTAAATCAGAAGATGAGAACTTGGAATTGGGCTGCACTGGAACTGTGTAAGAGGTCAAAATGAGGGTGGAATGGAGAATTAAAATAATAGGCAACTGGAAGTTCAGGATCACCCCAGCAGAATGAAGAGTTTTCTATAAAATTATCACCCAACCTGTCTTTGGTTTCTCCAACGTAGAGGAGACCACTTTAAATTACCACAAAAGGTGATAAGTGAGCATGTCACATACTCCACTCTTGCATAGTTTGAATTCTGTTTACTTAACTTGAAGTAATGTAAAAAAAATTGTCTTCCCCTATTTTTATTTTATTTGGGGCAATGAAGCAAAAAAATGTTTGCTTTAAGTCTAGATGGTGGTGAATAACATGCTGAAGGAAGCTCTGCATTGCAGAATTTATGCTTGCATGTCAGAACAATTTTTTTGGAACTTTTTTGTCCTAAATGACCTTCTTGCATGCATGAGGCCTGCAACTGTGTCATTCTTTGTATATAACTATGATTGTCATCCCGTCATTCAGCTCTTCAAGTTGAGGGAATGAAAAGGTATGTAATAGGTGACAGGATCATTAGGAAGATTTGTACTGTTCTCTGCAGTTGTGTATGCAAGTCCCAGAGGTTGTCTTGCTTTCCTGGTGCCACAGCCAAGGACATTTTGGGGCTGGAGGAATGTAGAATTGGAGGAGAAAAATCCAATTGTCATGGTCCAGGTGGGAGTTGGAAAGTTCTACTGAAAGAGTATGAGCAGCTAGGATCCAAATCAAAAATCAGTATCTCAAGGGTAGTCATTTCTGAATTACTTCTGAACCATGTGCAAAATTGGCAAATTGTCCCGAAGATCAGAAAGATAAATGTGTGGCTCAAAGATTGCGGTGGGAGAAATGAGTTTCAGTTCAGTTTAGTAGTGGAGAAGGAAGAAGCTGTTCCATTGGGATAGGCTTCGCTTGAACCAGGCAGAAAATAGAATGAAGAGGAGCTTTAATTTACTCAAAGACTTGGCAAACCAAAATGATAATAGAAATGTGGAAATGGAATTTGAGGGAGAATTTCCCAGATTAGTACCATTGAAAAGCATACAGAACAAGCAGTTATTTTGTATTGTGCAGTGAGAAAGGGTTAATTAATAATCTGATGGTTAAGGGGCCTTTAGAGAAGAGAGATTATAACGTGGTGTATAAAGGTTTGAAAACAGTTGAATTCAATCAGTTATCGGGTTTTAAATTTAAAACAACAGAAGTATGAGCTGTAGGTCAGTGATGATAGATTAGGGATTTATATTAATGGATTTGACAGTAAATGAGCAATGGCTAACAGAATTAATGCATTATTTTCAGCAAATATCTCTGAGGCACAAAAGTCCAACAAGAAAAGTGGTCCCGCCTTGGCTAATGAGAAGTTAGCTATAGTAATTGATCAAAGAAAAGGACAGTTGGGCTGTCCAACTTGCCAAAAAGAACAGTTGGGCATGAAGATTAGGTAAACTTGAGAATTCAGAGAGGACCAAGAAATTGATAAGGAAAAAATTTCTAGCAAGGAACAGAAAAACGAACTGGAAAAGCTGTGATACATATGTGAAAAGGAAATTATCAGAAGTTAAAGTGGGTCTCTTGCAGATATAGGGAGGAGAACTTACTCTGGGAAGTAAGGAAATAGCAGAGGAATTGAACTACTGTGGATATATCTTCATAGAAAAAGACTATAGAAAACCTGGAAATAGTAGAGAACAGGTATGGAGTGAACGAGGAACTAAAAGGAATTAACATTCACTTTAACAAAAAAAGGCATTGGAGAAATTAATTGGACTGAAAACTGTTAAGTGTCCAGGACCTGTCAACCTGCATCCCAAGATTTTAAAAGGGATGCTTGCGGAAATGGTGGATGCAATAGTTCTCATCTTCCAAAATTCCATAGACACTACTAAAACTGTTCCCCCAGATTGGGCAGCACTGTGGTGCAGCTGGTAATGTTGCTGCCTCACAGCTCCAGTGATCGGGATTCAAACCCGACCTCCAGTGTGATCTGTGAGGAGTTTGCACATTCTCCCTGAGACGACAAGGGTTTCCCCACGGTGTTCTGGTTTCTTCCCAGATTCCAAACATGTGCAGGTTGATGCGTTAATTGGCCACTACATTGCCCCTGTTAATGGGATTGCAGTAAATGGGCTTATGGTTGCATGGACTTGGTAGTGCAAAAGCCTGTTTCTAGGCTGTATGACTCTGACACTCCTTCTCTAAGTTGGGAAGATAGCGAATGTAACCTTATTTAAGAAAGGAGGGAGAGATAAAACAGCTGAACTACAAACCAGTTATCCTGACATTCACAGCCAGGAAAATGCCATATTATTAAAGAAATGGTAGTGGGACACTTGGAAAATAATAATAGGATTGAGCAGAGTCGGCTTAGACTTATAAATTGAAAACTAATGACAAATTACGGGTTGAAACAAGCAAATTAGATGGGGGGAAATGAGTGAAATGGTATATTTGATCTTTCAAAAGGCCTTTGATAAAATGCCACATGTACATTAAACAAAATTAGAGCATATGGGATTGGGGGTATTGTTCCGGCATAGGCAGAATACAGTTGGTTAGAGTAGCTCTAGAGACCAGAGTTTAATTCTGACCTTTGGTACTATCTGGGTGAAACCTTCACTTTCTCCCAGTGACCAAGTGTGTTTCCTCCAGGTAATACAGTTTCCCATCACATGCCAGAGATGTAGTGGTTAGTGGCTTCCATAAATTGCTGTGAGTGTATGGGTGGTAGGAGAATAAGGGGATGGCAGAGTTGATGGGAATATGAGAGTGTGAAAAAAATAGTGTAGATGGGTGCTTGATGGTTGGCCCAGACTCAGTGGACTGAGGGGGCCGTTTTTGTGCTGTATGACTGTATGAATCCAGGAATAAGTGAGTAATTTTTTTCATTTAGGAAGCTGTGACTCGTGCTGCAGGGATTGGTACAAGGGCACCTGCTGTCACATGATTTTATTAATGATTTGAATAAGGGAGGGGATCATGTATAGTATATCCAGGCTTGCTGATGAAACAAAGCTGGTGGCAATGTGCATTATAAGGTGGGTGCAGAGAAGCTAAATGAATGGTTATGAATGTGGAATATAATGTGAAAGTTGTGGACGGTCAGTTACTGAATATATTCAAGAGATTGATAACCATAATATCTATCGACTTTAGTACATAAAAAAAGAAAAATGGAGTTTTGTTTTTAAATGGGAGATTGAAAGATGTTGGTATTCAGGGGGGACCTGGTTGTCCTCACAAGATCACAACACAAAAAAATAGAAGTAGGCCATTTGGCCCATAGGGTCTGCACCACTTCATGAGCTAAACTATTCTTCCATCTCGCCCCAATTCCTGGCCCTTTTCCCCATATTCCTTGATACCCTGACTAACTAGTTACCTATCAATCTCCTCCTTAAACACCCCCAATGATCGGGCCTCCACAGCTGTATGTGGCAACGAATTCCATGAATCCACAACCCTCTGGCTAAAGAAATTTCTCCTCATTTCTGTTCTAACTGGGTACCCTCTAATTCTTAGACTGTGCTCTCTTGTCTTGTCCTTGTACATGAAGCTCTAACAGTCAACGTACAGATATAGCAAGAGGACTTGGGTACAAAACTAAACAAGTCACTGCCATTATTCAGGCACCTTAAGGGTCTGAAAAGGGAAGTGAATGTCATCTTGAAGAGTAAGATTTGCAGAACTGTAGGAAAATGCAGATAATGTGTGACTGGAATAACTCTTGATGGAATCATCTGGGGAACTGGGTCAAATGGAAGCCTCTGATATCAAAGTCCCTGTTAATTCCTTTGGGTGGGGTCTGCATTCTTGCTGGTATGCATGCTCTTCATAATCTGTTGCTGTAGAGTTGTTGGCTAGAGAGAAGTTTGAAGCTAAGACTTGCTGAAGCTTTATGAATTCAGTGATAACCTGTTCAAAATATGGTTTCAGTGGCACCTCGTGGTGTGACGGTGGAGCTCAGGACAAAGCACCCATCCTTGGCTAGAAGCCTAAAATGAATGACTGCTTAAATAAAACTCTTAATATGATTTAACATTGGTGCAGTCTGCTTTGTTGAAATCTGCACTGAGAAGTTAGTTAGAAGAGCATTAAAGTATTAATGTACTGTTTGGTTTGGATTAGGTACAGCTCCTAAGTGCAAGTAATGTACAGTATGGTACTTTGGACTTGACCTATAACTTGTTTATCAAGCAAAGTACCCAGTATGATGGCATTGTGTAATAGTGAACTATAACAGACCTGCTGTACAATAACTATTCTCTCTTTTACAGTGTGGTTACGGAGACGTGTAGCTAGGAATGGAAAATCGTGTTGGTAAGTGTCTGGTGCCATGTGCTGCTCTGCAACTCTAGCTTGTGATTTGCTTAATTAATCTGCGCAATTTCCAGTGGACTTGACTATGTTTGATCATGAACTAACTGACCAGTTGAGGTTAGTGATGGCAGTGAATGATTTTTTTGCAGTCAGTAATTATGGGGTAGTGATTGGGAATGAAAAGGGCAAGGCATCTGTGGTGGAATATTTGTAAGCACCCTCTGAGCTTGCTGGGCTTAAAACAAAAGCCCTCACCCACCGCTACAGTTGCTTCAGAATCATATTCAGAATGTTTATTGTTGATTCCTGCATCACAGCTGAATTAATGGGATTATGTAACTGGAACACTTATTTTGTACTATATTTAAAGGGATTGGTACTAAATCTATCATGTGATCTGAATCACCACTTCAAAATTCTTGACTTCAGAGTTGTTGATGCCTAGCGCTGCTGAAGGGTGAAGGAATTGGGGTATGAGGGCTGAGAAATTTGGCTCGGGTCTGCATGCTTTGCTTCCAGGTATCGGTGTAATCCAGGTGGCATCAAGTGAAATAACATTTAAGATGATGCCATTTTAAAATAATTTACAATTGACCTTGCCCTCATTTACCCACCTCCTAACCCCACCTCTTTCTCCTCCATTTCCTTTTCCCTGCCCTCTTTTTCTCTCTCTTGAACTTGGCACTTTTCTTTCCCTCCTTGTCCTCAGCGTTAGCCTAGGCCCCTCTGCTCTCCCTCAGGCTTGGCTGCTAGGTGCAAATTCATACTGAGAAAGTGCTGTGCTGTTAATGATTGATGTTAAATCAAGTGCTGCTGGTAATAGCATTGTGAAAGTTCCATATGCTTTGGAGAAAATGCTTCACATTTGCAGGATTTACATTCACTGTCATCTGTGAATTTTACACAAGCCAACCCAAAGTAATGTGAATAAGCAACTGTTATTTAATTCAATGCATCTTTTGTGGGTGTATCTGCCTGCTAGTGTGGTCATTAAAAATTGAGCAGTAGTGATTCCAGTGTATAGTGAACTCCCTTCCTGTTCTTTCAGCCAATACAGCAATGGCTTCAGTCATTGATGTTCTGAATGATGAAGTGCATGTTTTGGGCTTCCTGAAATAGTGACCATGTAGACGAGTGATAAGATTGTGTCTGGATTGTTTAGGGTGGAGAGTCTTTCCTGCAATGCAGTTTAAAAAAAATTTTGAATGCATTCCAACAGAACATTTAACTTGAAAACAAATTAACCTATGAAATGATCTCTTGTGTTCTAGTTCCTAGTAGTCTCTCTACTGAAAAAATAATTTGTTTCATTGACCACGTTTAGCTATGTTAACAGTTCTGACTCATACCAAAACAGGCCAGCTTAGAATGTTTGTGAAAAAAGGATGTCATTTAATTATTTGATTTTCCTGTTGCATCTGTCATTATATTTGGCTAAACTATGCACCACCACAAAGGAGATGGAAGGGAACATTTCTCATCTTGTTCACACATTTATATTGGCAGCAGTTGCCTGTCTGATCTTGAAAGTGGTTAAAGGATAAAGCATTGATGGTTAGTCGGCCTTTCATGTGATGTCCAAAAGGAAAACTGTCCTCATTTTCAAAGCCTGAATACTAGGCTGCTGTTTATTTGGGGTTGCTGATCAATGGGCAATTTAAAAAATCCTAGCTGAGAAGGCATTCCATTGGAACACAAAGCTGATATGGATTGACAACTATATCCTCTGATGTCATTTGACCTATAGAAACTGGGGCTTTTTAATCAATTTGCCACTTGTTTTTGCTCCTTGGCAATGAGGATTCCATAAAGTTATCCTTCCTGCATACATATACACATGGCTTCAGAGACCTGTGCTGGAACCTGACCTCTGTTGCTGACTGTGTGGAGTTTGCAAATTTTAGCTGTGACTTGTGCTCCAGTTTCGTCCCATGTCTCAAAGCTGCACTGATGTGTTAATTAGTGGCTATAAATTACTCCTTGGTGTAGATTAGGTGCAGGGCTACAGGAGAATAAGTTGTGGAATGGGACTGGAAACTGGTATAGAATAAATGGGTTGAATGGCATCTTCCTTTGTCATTGTAGGTATGTAATGTTATATATTTGTTGCACTTCAATAAATAGATTTTTTTAGTGAATAACTTTTTAAACAAAATGTAATGTGGGAGTTATCCTAATCTGAGGAAATCTGCTAGATTTACTGGTGCTGGTTCATTTCTCAAACCCACATCCAATATATGTAATGATATTTCTTTAGTAGAACCACAGAAGCAGAGCATTGTTCAGTGCATTTATTGGTGATTTAGGGATTTTCACCAATTCTGTTCTGCATCTCTTGGCACGGTGCTTCAGAGTCTTTAGAAATTATAATTGAGCTGCAGATGTTGGCAGACACTCTAACTTCGAGGGTGATCATTTCTCAGCTGATATTCATTCAGGTCCTTGTGCTAGAACACTCAGAAGTCTGAAATGTGTATATTTTTTGCATTGACTCCCCCTCCCTTGTACCAGGGTACAGAACTAAATAAGCCCGCGTAGTCAGAATTTTGTCAAAGCTTCAAAATTGCTTAATTTCAGAAGAGGTGCTAAGCTGAAGCTCCATGTCTCATGTTGTTGGATGCAAAAGATTTTATAGCACCATTTTGAAGAGCAGAGGATGCCTGCCAGTGTCCTTTGGAATAGTCGTCCTACAATCTGTATCACTAAAATATTGTGAAATTGTTTATCTTGTCAAGGTTTATGGGGCCCTGCGTGTTGCAAAGTCACTGCTGTTTTTCCTACATTGTAAGCATTTGGGACATCATGAAAATATGAAAGACACTATATAAATTATGATTTGATTGTTTCATTCTTGGGTACTGTTAGCAAGTTCACAATGAATTGCTAAAAGGCCAGGTTGCTAGGCACTGAAGTGCTTACTGAGAGCTGCTAAACTTGGCATCAAACTGGGCTGCAATCCTCTACATCACTGGCAATATCAAGTGTACACTAGGCCACTGTTTTTCAGAGCACCTGCACTCTGTCCACTATGGCCCTCTTGAGCTTTCAGCTGCACGTCGTTTCAATTCCCCTTCCCATTCCCACATCAGCATGTCTGACCTCTGCCTTCTCTGCTGTAACGGTGTAGCCAAACGAAAACTAGAAGAACAGCACCTCGTTCTGCTTGGGTAGCCTACAGGCCAATAGTATGAACAGTGAATTTTCTAATTTCAGGTAACCCATTCCTCCTGTGTTCCTTTCCCACTCCTACTGGTCCACCCAGGATCTCTGTCCCTCTGTTTCCTCCATCCCATTACTAAGACAGGACAAGGGCAAATGGGATTAATATAGATGGACAAATAGGTCAGCATGGATGTCAAGG